>PVJL010007162.1:0-81746 GCA_004026885.1 Lyroderma lyra
CTATCTGACCATTCTATCTAAATTAGTCATTTTCCTAGCTAATCCCTGATGAATTACCAGGATCTATTTTCTTCATAGCACTTGACCCTTTCATATTTATCTTAATTTTTGTTTACTTCTGCTCTTCTCCTCCCACTACAATGAAAATTCCATGAAAGCCCAAAACTTGTGTATCACTTTTTCTCACTGTTGGATCTCTAGCACCAATTACAAAGACAATTAGGTACTCAACTGTAAACGATTAAATTAAAGTCATTGAGAGAGATGAACTTTACTTAAAAGTTAGTCTTAAAACCTTATTAATTCCTAAAATGACATTGAAAGCATGCTGCAATATGGCTTTAGCATTTACTTTTAGAATATATAGCAGTCACCAGTGAAATGGAGTATAATAAACACAGTCCTCCGCAGAACTTTGAGTGAAACTAATATGTAATGAAAGACCAAAATATGAGCCTTTGAAGGAGATTAACATGAAATGCTTAGAGAAAGAGAAAAAATAACAAGGTTAGTGTTACAAAATTAAAGTGATAGGAAGATTTTTAATGAATAGTTTATATGACTGAAAAGTTTTCACTAAATTTTTTAACAAAGATGCTAGTGGTAACCTTGCAAAAGCAAATTCAGGGGAGTGGCAGTGGTAATGTTAAAAGTCAGATTGTAGCTCATTAATGTGAAATTATAACAAAAAATTTTAACATAGAAATGGATGGCATGGTTTTGTGCTGGACATTTTTAGACTATAGTCATACTTGTCTGATTTGGCCTCTTACAGAATCTCAATTTAGCTCTACTTAAGTGTCCGTCTTAGAGGAGTATTGCCTTCTGATGAGACACTGAGTTAGATATTTACAAATAAATTGGATTTTCCCTATAAGTCAGGCCTTTAAATATTTGAACACCTACATATTATACACATTACATCTTCTCTTCCCTAGGCTAAATATTTATAGATTCTCTAACTATTCCCACTTATGACTTGGTTTCAGACTCTTTTCTTGGATTTTTATTGTCCTTTGACCATTCCAGTTTGTCAATGTCATCTTACAATGTGATTTCAAGATATATTTAAGGATCTCACTCACCTTTCCAAATATTTGAAATATTTCACCATTGTCCCTTTTATTCTGACTTTTAAGACCTTCATCATTGACTTTAGCAAATATTCTTTGGCATCATTTCATTTTTTCTTTATTATTTAAAATACACAGTCTAGACTAGGAATCTGTAAGCTTTTCTCTGTAAAGAGCCAGATATTATAGTAAATGTGTTCAGCTTTGCAAATCATATGGTCTCTGTGGCAATTACTCAATATGATATAAACAATAAAATAGATAATATCTATACATTATATTAATAAATGACTATGGCTGTGTTCCAGTAACAGTTTAAAAAAAAAGTCAGCAAGCTAAATTTGACCCATGAGTCATAGCTTTACAATCTGTGGTCTAGATAAGCAAACACCTTGACATTTTCTTGGTACACATAAGTTACTTCTGTGGCTTTATTTATGTTCTTCATTCTCTGCCCACCCCAAGTTATTTCTGTAGCTTTTTTCATGTTCTACACTTGCACACACCCATTAGATAAAGTAAAGGCTATGCTGATGTTACCATCAGACTCACATACAGCAGTTGACATAAGAGGAAAAGTTTTTCCTTCTTACATATTAGTCTGGTGTGAGTGGACCACATTGGTTGACAGCTCTGTTCTGCAAGATCATTAAGTGCCTGGGCTTGTTCTTGCTAAATGTAGCAAGAAATGAATAATACACTGGCACTAAAACTCTGTCTCTTGATGATAACTTCCCCTAGAGCTACAGGCCTGCATATCTTAGTTCTAGCTTTACAAATATTGAAAAGGACAGTTTTGCAAAATGTTTTGACCCTACATAACATAGGAAATCTACCTCCTCAGTCTGCTACATCTTTTCCTGTCAATGAAATTAATGACTCGAGCTTGAGATATTTGTTATAGTAGTTTCTCTCTCTTGATACCAATTTCTATATTAAAGTAGGGTAGTGTCTGCTAAATATATCAAAACATGTAAAAACAAAAAAGCCAACCTAACATATATAACTGTCTAGGGTGGTTCTGGGTTGTTGGAAGAGACTCAGTTGCACAATCATTAATGGACCCAGACTGTTGGTCACTCTGCCTTATTCCACATGTATTTTCAAAGCATATCTCTGTGATTGTCATAAACTTGTTGGGTGAGGAAAAGAAAAAGGTGGAACTCATATAATAATCTTTATAGTCCAGGACATCATTTTCTCTTATATTACATTGTCTATAATTCTGTCATATGGCCATACACAACTGCAAGTGAAGCTGGGAAATGTAGATAACCTATGTACCTAAGAGGGAAACACAAATTAATTATGGTAAACAGGTATTACTTTCTGTATACCACCTATCAAGACACTGCAGTATTGCTTCATTTATGATTTCCTCTTTGTTCCCTTTCTCTTTTGTATAAATCTGCAGTTTTATTTATACACTTTTCATGGTACCCATGTTTCTCTACTTGAACTGCAGATGCAGATGGGCTTAGATTTGATGTTTATTAAAGGCAAGAACTCTGGAAATTTTCCTTCTGGCTGTAGCACAGAAATCTAGAAATGTGGCTTGTGGCCTGGTGGTAAGGCACAACTGAAGGGCAGATAAGGTGTCTAATTCATCTTTGTATTACTTACCCCCAGCATAGGGCATTGTAGTAAAAGAAGACCCAATTAGTGTGACTGAAATCACACTTCTCTTGGGCTTTACTTAAATTTTATTTTACTTCCAACTAGAAGTACGCTTTTCTTTGTGTAATCATCTGATTCGCTTTTCTTGAAAAATAACTCAAAACAGAGAAGAAACCAGTACTAGTGATTAAATAAACTTTGAATCTGTAACCAAAGCTGACTGATCTATGGAACAAATAAAATTATATCTACAAGGCATTAGAAAGCATTGAAATAGAGGCTAGGATTCTTTGGAAACAAATCATGTCAATGTCAGAATGTTAGGAGAAGATTTTCAATTTTCTGCTACTGAAGTTTCAGATCCACCATGATTACAACCCTTTCTGTGTTTTGGTTATTAAAATATTTGAAACTGTGAGACTCAGTGTATGAGTGCAATGTAGCAGTGAATGCTAGTCTTGAGCAATAACTATAATCTCCTATTCTACCTAAAACTGCTTCTATACTACATCTCTTGGGGTTCTTGCAGTTAGGTGATTGACTTTTGGCAGATGGAATGTGGATGAACATGAAGTATGTCATCTGTGGGGCTGACCTGTAAAACCCCTTTTGTAATTCTCCACACTCTCTTCTTTTGTCCCCTGGACAGAAAAAAATGATCCATTGAAGGACTCCAAAGCCCTGAAAACAATGAAACAAATAGATCAAAATAATGTAGGTTCTTGAAAGACTGCATGAAACATATCACTGGTCTGTGATGTGTGAGGAAAAGTAAGTGTTCTTGTATTAAGTCATTGACATTACAAGATTGTTTGTAACAGTTGTCAGATAACAACAAATTTGGACTTAAGAAATACTGTTCAAAAAGACTAATTCAATAGGGAGAACATGCTGATCGCGGGATCTGCAAATGTCTCAAAATCAACAGTATAAGGGTTTTAAGAAAATGAGAAGGGGTAAGAATGAGAAGGTAGAAAAATCAGGCACTTAAACAATACCAAAAATTACCCTGCAGTCAGTCAGTTCATGGAATGAGCTATAAAGGAGGTTGTCTTCATCTTAGTGCTTATTTAAGCAGGAGCTAACTGAAGTTTGGAGAACTGTGTGGAGGAGAGAAGCCTGATTAAAGTTTGGTCAAGTCAGTGTTTTGATAATGGAAAATTATTAACCCTTCTTCACAGTCCATTCTGACTGACACAATCACTCTCTTAAGTTTCATCTATCCTATAAAATCTGTCAAGATGGAATTAGGACACCTGTTAAATTCTATATTATACTTATTCTGGGCAGGTCCAACCCACTTTAACCACAAAAGTTTAGAGAGAGCTACTGTAGCAGCAGGCTTAGAAACCCAAAAATTTTTTGTGAAGCCTTTCTAGAGAATGAAATCTTCTATCTCATTTAAGGGTTGACTCCTCATTATAATGCCAACAGAGAAAGAAATAGGGTAACAAAACTCATATTCACATAAGATGGAAAAGAGACAAAGAGAAGAAGCCAGGGCATAAATATTGAGCCTACAACTGAATATTTCTCCCCATATAATTCGTACAAAGTCCTTCAAAACTCAACGATGCTACTTCCTCTTGAGCTGAACAAGCTACAGAATTTGTTGCTCTACTCCTACATGTTATTTATTTTGTTAACAGAAAATTTGGACAATTACAATGTCATAAGATGAGGAATAATTTCAGGAACCAGGACAATCAACAGTAGTACTTGGAGTCTCTTTTTAAAAGAAAACTTTGCACCATTTATTTGGATTACTACTAATTTGGTAACAGGGAATATTAAGTCACTTTTAGAGTTCTAATGATGCAAAACTACACAATCTTTTTAAGCTTATAGTGCCTGTATCTTCATGAATCTTGCTGACCAAGTTTGAGTATTTCTAGTATGTTAGTTCACAAAGGATTTCAATATATATAAACATGTAAGAATAACTTCCTGTTTACTTTATATAACATATGAAGTGTAATCAAACATAGTACATAAAAATTACTTAATGTAATAAAATTTCTTATTTTAGTATTTTTTCTCCAAGTAAATATGACCCACCTTTTTCTAACAATTGTATGTCTTTGAAAATTTATTTCCCTTAAAAGGAGAACTGTTACTATATTTTTCATGTCCTTTACTTCTTGGGCAGTCATTCTGATATTTGAATGATATTATTGGGCTCACATGTATATTAGTTATGTTTTATTTGGAGACTACAAAAAAGACAGTGGAAATGGCTTAGATCATTTTACTGATAGCAAAGCCACTTGTTCATATACTGAGTTTTAATTTAACTTTACTAAGTTCTTTTGGACTCTCAATTTTTCCTGCAACATGGGTCTATTTTTATTTAAAGTATTATTTATTTGATTTTTTTCCAGTTGCTTGAGAGTGCCAGTTACTTTAAATGAAAATTAAAATGAAATAAATTTCTACCAAAAATGTAAATTTAAACTTGGGGTACTGCTCTGCCAGTAAGCTCACATTTTGTGCACCATATGTTTGTCTCCCACTCCCGCCAACTCACCATGTGTAAACATACTGGTCAGTTCAGATATTATTATTCAAGTTTTATGTTCTTACCCAGCTCCAAGTATGCCTAAACAGATCCAAAGTCAGTGTAAATGCATAATACTTACCCTCAAGCAGAAGATGGAAATAGGCAAGAAGCCTGAGAAAGGTGACAGTCCTGTAGTGTTCATGAAGGAATTTAATGTCATTTCATCAATGATCTATGATGTTAAGGATCTGTATCAGAAGATAAATGAGTTTTATATTAAGTTAGAAATTGACAAGTGTGGAGAAGTATCATACTCTTCATACACCAAGAATGGAAGTGCTTGACCAGGCCCTGTATGAGTGGTTTTAACTGAAAAAATCTAAGGGTGATTGTATTTCTGGACCCATGTTGCAGGAAAAATTGAGAGAATTCCATGAGAAAATGAGCACTGGATGTCAATGTTTATTTTCTAGTGGCTGGCTTACCCAATTCAAGGTTCATCATGGCATCTATAAGCTGGACTTCTCAGGTGAGCAGAAATCAGCTGATTTTGAGGTTGCAGCTTTATTTCACCACATAGTTAATGAATTGGCTGAAGAAAATGGCTTGACTCCAGAGCAGATTTATAATGCAGATGAGAGTGGATCAATGTAGAAGTATCTGCCTAATTCTACTTTGACTAGTGATAATGATAAGGTTGCTTATGGGTTCAAGATAAATAAAGGGTGTATAGCTGTGTTCCTTTGTTCAGATGCATTGGAAAGTAATAAGGTACAGTTGTACATGGTGAGGAAATTTGCTAAACCAAGGTGCTATAAAGGCATAACTAACCTTCCTGTAGATTATCATGCACAGATTAACAGTTTGATGGACACAGAAATTTTTACCAAATGGTAAAAATTTGTCCTCACATTAAAGAAAATTTACAAAAGAAAGAAATACCAGAGAACAGCAAAGTTCTGTTGTTCCCGCATAACTGTCACACACATTCTCCTTTTGAAGAGCTTGTTAATGGCAATAATTTTGTATGTAATCTTATAGCTAACATCGTAAGTCTGATACAGAATGTAAAAACGTTTTACAGCCATAACTTCATGTGAAAATGACTAATTTTGATGGGACAATTCTGGAATTTCAGAAAAAAAATCGTGAAGATGTTATCTACACTGTCAATTGTGCCTGAGATTCTGTAAGCAGTGAAATATTATGAATGTATTGGGTAAAGTTGTGGCCAACTGTGATATCTGAAATCCTCCTCCTCCTGTGTAGACTTTGCAGAGATTCTTGTCTACAGTGCACCTGCCACTAGCAGAGTTTATAGAGAAATGTGCTAGTTAGTTGACTGCTAAGGACAAAACAATTTTGTCTCGAGGTGAACTCAATGACTGACTTGCTGTGGATGAAGATATTCCAGTAACTCATAACTTAATACAGCAGACAGTATAGAAGCTGTTCTGAATTGTGGAAAAATGAATGCTGCGGAGGAAGAAAGTGATGATGATGGGCATGTGGTGGAAAAAGTATCCTGCCTGGCACAGAGCTCCTGCAGCATTTGAAACTGTAATAACTTTTGCAGAACAGCAACCCTCCTTCACTTCTCAGCATGTTATGCACCTACACATCATGCAAAACCTGATTTTGCATAAGAGACATAGGACCTCAAAGGAAGCTGATATTCTTTCAATTATCAAGTAAGCTGCATGCAAGTTTGCCAGTATAGCATCATCTACTGATATAGATTCAAAACCATTCACATTCACTTCTCTTGATCTTGTCCTACCTACATTATCAAATTCTGATGATGATGCAATGTCTACATTCCATTCCTATTGTAACTGTTTTAAGTGTGTATGTGTGGTTTTTTCTGTTACTTAAAATTAAAAATTATGTGAATGAAGTTCATTAACTTGAAAAGTTTACTGACTGCCACTTAACTAAAATTACACACTGAATTCACAAAGCTGTTTTTATAAGGGCTGATCAAGAAATTCACAGAATGAGGGGATATTGGAAAGGTTGGAGAACTAGTGCAAACAATTTCATTTGTTTGACTTATCATTAGTATATGTGACAAATTTCAGCCTACTTGCATCTGTGTTCTTTCCAATATCACTAAAGAAGCATGACAATTATAAAGAAAAACCAAGTATGGATAAAATTGAATTTTGTGCCATCATTGAGTTCCTCATAACACAAAAGAAACACCTGAAATCATTTGGGAAGAGATGTTACCAGTTTACAGAGACAGTTGCCCTGGGAAATCAATAGTTTACAAGTGACATAGCCTTTTCAAACAAGGGAGAGAGTTAATTGAAGATGACCTCTGTCTAGAGCTAGTGGAAGATACAAGATTGAATAAAAAGAAGGTTGCAGAAATGGTTGAAGTATCACCTAAAAGCATTTTTTTTAATATTCTCCATCAGCATCTAAGCATGTCAAAAGTCAGTGCCAGATGGGTACTGAGAATTCTCACACTGCTTGAAAAACAACAGCACATTGAGTGTTTATGACAGTTTTGGACCTCTGCAGAGACAATGAATAATGAAGATTTGAACTGGATTGTCACAGGAGATAAAACTTTGGCTAATTATTATGAGCATTAGATAAATAAAGCAGGAGTTCATGCAGTGGCATGAAAAGGGAATGCCACCCAATAAGAATTTCAAAATATCACAATTCACTGGAAAAAACATGGCTACATTTTTTTGGGGGTATGGAGGGTTTCCTCTTGATCAAATACAAGGATAAAGGTATTACAATAACTGGAAAATACTATTTCAGTCTGCTGAAAATTTAAAAGAATTTGTGAAGGTGAAAAGAGGAAAATGGATCGAAGGAGTGCTGCTTTTGCACAACAATGTGCCTGTGCACAAGAACAATGTTGTGTTGGTTACTCTTTATGATTGTGGCTTTCAGTGTTAAACCACCCTCTCTACAGTTCAGGCCTGGTTTTATCTGATTATTATATGTTCCAAAATATGAATAAAACAGCTTTGAGGGAAGAAATTTACAGATGACAAAGGTTAAATCTGCTATTTGAAGGCAAAAATAAAACATTTTTTGAGAGCATAAATAAACTTACTGAAAGATCTGAAAATCATATTATGTTTAAGGGTAAATATGTACCCTACCAGTATATCCTCCATATCCAAAAAAACAGTAGTCATGATTTTTCCAGGCAATTGTGACACCTTGATCTTCTTAAAGGGTGGAGAGTCCTTTTCATGCCATTGCATGGGTCCAGCAAAAGTAATGTTCCTTTTAAAGTAGTTAAAATATTGTTATGTTACAGAATTACATGCTTATGATTTTGTAATAAAAGATTTGGTATAGATTACCAGCTCATAAAAAAGGGTGCTATTTCTGCCAGACTCTATATATTGAAAAGAAAAAAAAATAATAAATAATTTTTTTCTACTCTTCTTCCCTTTCATTATGTGAATTTCTTGACCATGCCTCATATAATAAAACTGTGTTACATTAAGTTAAGTTTGTCTTTATTTGTCTTGGTTTGCTTTTAATTATTATTGTATTTCAATATTAATTGCAAGGCACTACAGAGTTTATGGTATGGTATGGTATCATATAGTATTAGGTATAGTATTAGTTAGGCCTATTTTCTAATAGTAACTTTTAAGCAACCAGAAACTACATTTATCTGGGATCTACCAATCCCAATGGGTGCAGGTTAATTGAGAGTTACATTTTCTGCAAATGCACACAGACCATTCACCAAGATATATTATATTCTAGGCCATAATACAATATATAACAAAGTTAAAATAATTGATAGTATGTGTATGTACTCTAATCAAAACAGAAATTAACTAGAAATCAAAATTCATAGAAAGATATTTAGAAAATATTTAAATATTTGTAAATCTAATAAGAAATTTTTAAACAACATGGTGAAAGATAAATTTAAAGATAATTAGAAAATACGTATAACAGAATGTAAACATGTGTGTATTACAATTAAAGCATTGCTTGGAAGTAATTTATAGCATTAAGTGTATATTTCACAAAAGAAGAGAAATTTCCAAATCAATGGTCTAAGCTTCCATTTCCTCAATTTATGGTGAGAACATAAAATGGTATAACAACTTTGGAAGACAGATTGGCAGTTTCTTCAAAAATTAGATATAAATTGATGATATGACCTAGCATTCATGCTCCTGGCATTGAAACAAGTCATTTGAAAACTTATGTGTACACATAAAATGGTATGAGAATGTTTACATTATTCATAATTGCAAAAAATTAGAAGTAAACAAGGTTCCCATCAACACAGAAAGGGATAAACAAACTGCGATATGGCCACAAAATGGAATACTATTCAGCAATAAAAACAAACAAGCTGTTGGATCATGTAGCAGCATGAATAATCTTAAATACATTTTGCTAAGTGAAAGAAGCCAGACCCCCAAAGCTACATATTTTATGATTCCATTCACATGACATCTTGGAAAAGGCAAGACTAAAAGTAATGGAAAACAAATTAGTGGTTCCCAGGGTTTGAGGGACAGAGAATTGGTGATCTAAAAAGGGGATCCCCAGAGGAAGTTTAAGGGAAAAAAAGAAAAGTGTCCTATAAAGTAATGGTATGTGGATTCATTTCACTATGCATTTCTTGAAGCCATAAAACCTTCAAGGAGAGAACTTTAATATATTCACACTGAAGAAAACAGTCAATCAAGAAGCAAGAATATCTAAGAATCCTACAATGAGATACAGAATGTGGAAAATGAATCTAGTTGTATTTTAAAAATTACTGACATAACCACACTGAAGGAGGTGTGGAGGAAAAGTAGCTGAGTTAAGTATCTTTTGAAAATGATAATTTAACTAGATACTGTAAAGCTAAAGAGAAATGGAACTATGCATAAATATTGTACTCTAGTTGATAAAGTTGTTTTTCATTGGGGATCATTTTAACAATTCTAAAATTGCTTTAAATGTATACTGTGCTTGAACAAATAAGTAAATGAATGGTAGACAGTGGCAGTCCAATTTTTTTCTGTTAGAGGGAAGTTATTAGTAAATAAAAAAGAAAGACTGGGATGAACACTGTGATACTACATTAAAAGTGAAAACATCAATACGAACTTATATTTCACTTATATATAGACTATATGTGCATATTTGTGTATTTATATACACACACAAAGATGGATAGATGCAGAAAGAATTATAGATACATATATACACAGAGGTTAGTATATACAGATAATCTGCCAATTGATGCAAAGTCTTAGAAGCAATAATAGCCTAGTAACAATGAGGACACCTACTATCCAGATCTTGATTTCTAATATTATTTTCAAATAAAAGGAAAAAAATTCTACAGAGAAATGACCGATTCTAGGACTGAGGCAGAGAACATACAAGGTGATCATGGAGCCTTTTTCTAGTTTCAAAAAGAAAGAAAGTGCTCCAAAAATAAAAAAATGGATAAAGGTATATCAAAAGACTAAAGGAGCCAACTGAAAGGGCCCCCACTGTATAAAGATGGAACAATTTGAGGAATAAAATACAAATTTTATTTTTGGATTATAATCCTATACTCTATCTTAGTGTATGAATAGGTTGACATAAACAAATCATTGCACAAATACATAAATTGGAGGGGGAAAACAAATCTTTCTTATAGGACAATTATAAGTAATACATGCGGATACACTCCTCTCAAAAGATGGAGCTAAATTCCCCCCTCCCCCTGAGATTGGCTGGGTTTAGCAACTCACTCCCAAAAAATAAAGTATGGAAAGGTAAAAATAGTAACTGTATAGTGGAGAAACCTGGCAAAACTACCATAACCAAATGAAAAAAATTATATCACCACATACGTCATATGAATGTCATGTACTTAATTATATGATGGATAAGAAGTGCATAACATTTCTATGCTATTCTTTCCACAAACACATAACTCCAGTATAATCATGAGAAAAACATTGAATGTACCTAAATAGGACATTTTACTGAATAACTAGCCAAAAATCAAAACCAAAAAGAAATTGTCATAGACCAGAGGGAGACATAACAACTAAATACAATGTAGTAGCCTAGATTGGATCCTGGGATACGAAGATAACATAAATAGAAAAACTGGTGACATCCAATTAATTCTGGAGTGTAGTTAATAGGAATATACCAATGTTAGTTTCTTAGTTTTGATAAAAGTGTTATGATAATATGAGATGTTAACAAAAGGAAAAAAACTGTGAGAGGCATACAGGAGCTCTCTGTATTATCCAGGTAACTTGTCTATAAATGTAAAAACAATCTCATTTTAAACAAATATTAAAAATACCAAGTGATATCAAATATTCATAAAATCTTGAAGATTCATACATTGTTGGGGGGGATGAAAAATTGTACATCTACTTTGATAACAATTTAGCAGTTTCTAATAAAATTAAACATATACTTATCATATGAAACAGCAGTACTATTCTTATATATTATACCAGAAAAATAATAATTAAGGTTTACTCAAAAACCTCTTAGCAAAAAATTTACATCTTTATACATCATAAAAACTGAAAACAACTCAAATATCCTACAGTAGGTGAAAGGACAAGTGAACAATAAAACATCATTACAATGGAATATTACTCAGCAATAAATAGGAATAAACTGTTAATATATACAATATAAATCAATCTCAAATGCATTATTATAAATAAAAGATGCCATGATTAACACAATATATGCTATATGACTCTATATATATGATTTTCTAGAAAAGTAAAATTATGAACATAGATAACAGACTAGTGGACTCCCTCAATTTGGATTGTAGGGATGGGTTGCCTACAAAAGAGCAACATGAGGGAATTTTAAGGAGTGATGGGACTGTTCTGTTACCATGAATTTTGTAGTTGATACATGAGTGTGTACATTTGTTAAAACTCAGAACCGTATACCAAAAAAGAGTATTACTGTATATATTTTTAAATTATATAAATGACAAAAATAAGTGTTAAAAGAAAATGGATAGGATATGACATTCACATACAGTAAATTCTAACAAAAAGGAACCTGCTAATGGTGATATTAGATAAAAAAACTAAGACCAAAACAAAAATTAAAATATAAATTCAATATATTTGGGGTTTTAGGTCAAACCTCAACAAATTTATAGAGAATGAAAACATTCACATAATATTCTCTGACCAAAAATGCAATTAGGCTAGAAATAAATAATAATAAGGTAACTAAAAATTTTTTATATTTTTAAAAATGTAAGTAGTACACATCTAAATAATTCATTAGCAAAAAAAATAATTGCATTTAGATAATATTTTACCATATATGATAATGTCACATATCAAATTATGTGAAATGCAGCTAAAGCGGTAATCACAGGAAGACTTATAGCTTTAAATGTTTACATTAGAAATAAAAGGCTAAAATTTTTTTTAAATAAATAAGAAATATTTTACAATGTTAAAAATAGAAATAAAAGGCTAAATATCAATAATGTTATTAACATCTAAATATTCACCTTTTAAAAAATAGAAAAACATTAAATAAATTCAATTAGAAGATAGATAAAAATAAGAGCAGATTAAAATAGAGAAGATCAAACCAAAAGATGATACCTTGAAATTAATAAAATGACTAACATCTGGAAAGAACTGTTGAGAATAAAAAAAATATACAAATAAGTGTCAGAAATCAAGATAGGACATCCTGGCATGGAAGGCAATATTGGAAAGATACTGCTTCAGATCCACTTCATCTATGGATAGAACACAATTCCAATTAAAATCCCAGAGGAATTTTTAATTGAGTTTATCATCAAGTTTCATTTAAGAAACATCTAATAGATGTATTACAAGAAAGCAAAAAATTATTATTTCAAAAATTAACTCTAAGATGCAAGAGGAATTGTAATCAACAATAACATTGAGCATGTGGATTAATCTAAATAAAAACTGTTAATATAAAAAACAAGGTCCCATTTGAAGAGGTTGTGAAAATGGTCGACTCAAAATATTTTTTGTGGGGCTCAGCATGTTTCCACTACAAAACTCTATTCTCTTCAAAATATATATTTTTACTTTTAAAAATAAAATTATTTAGTAAGATAACATTAATGTGAAAAAAAACCTAGAAATTTTGACACAGAAAAAATATGTAATGAACTAAATAGCATCTTAAATCATGATGTGGCAATACCTTAACAGGAACAGGAAATAAAGAACAATAAGAGGTCTTTACCTAGTCATGGCATGAAGGTCAAACACTGAGTTATATTTGTATCTTCCAAGCACTCCACAATGCCACTTCATAAGATGCTATTTTCCACTGAGCTAATGTCACAAATTTGAGTTTTATGTACTTCTATCTGGTGGTACTCTTTCAATGACTATTGTTTTCACTTTTGGTAGAAGATTTTTAATTCAATTACTAAGTATAATAAATAATCATATACATCATGATAACCCAGTTTTATTTTACTTTTTAGTATTATTTTAAAAAATATAGCTAACATACAAGATTATATAAGTTTCAGGTGTACACCAACATTTATATACCTAAAGAATTAAACACCATAAGACTAGCAACCATCTGAAACTGTATCATGTTATAGGAGTCAAAACATTATTGACTATATTTCCCATGTTGTACATTACATCATCATGACTTATTTGTTTTATAACTAGAAGTTTGGACTATGTATTGCCCTTCATCTTCCACCCCCCTTTTTAAATTTTCAATTACAGTTGATGTTAAATATTACTTTATATTAATTTTAGGTGTACTGTATAGTGGTTAGACACTTGTATAATTTAACAAGCGACCCCCCTCTCTAGTCTAGGACTCAGCTGGCACAATAAATAGTTAGTACATATTATTGATTATTTCCTTAGGCTTTACTTTATAGCCCCATGACTATTTTGTAACTACCAATTTGTACTGCTTAATGACTTTACAGTTTTCAAACTATCCCATAAACCCATCCCATCTATCATACCAACATACCTAGTACCCATCTGAAACAATACCTAGTTATTACAATATTATTGACTACATTTTTTATTTTATACCCTACATCTTCATAACTACTTTGCAACAACCAATTTATACTTTTTAATCCCTTCTTTTTTTATCACCCACACCCCTGACCCTCCTCCTATCTGGCAACCATCAAAATGTTTTCTGTATCTACAATTTGTTTCTGTTTTGTTTGTTTATTTTTTTCTTTAGATTCCACATATAAGTGAAATCATATTGCATCTGTCTTTATCTGTCACTCCACTTATCACAATACACTCCAATTCCATCTATGCATTCCCTTTCATGGTCAAGCAATATTTCACCATCTATTTGTACCACGTACTCATTATCCATTCTCCCACTGATGAACACCAAGGTTGCCTCTACATTTTGGCCATTTTAAACAATGCTGTAATGAATATATGGATGCATATGTCCACTTGAAATAGTATTTTGGGTTTCTTCAGATAAACACCCAGAAGTGGAATTACTGGGCCCTTCTTTGTTTCTATTTTAAAGTCTATTGAGTTGGTATAAGTATTGTTACTCCAGCTAATTTTTATTTCCATATTCAGGAAATAACTCTTTCAATTTTTTTACTTTCAGTCTCTGTGTGTCTTTCAATCTGAAATGAGTCTCTTGTAGGCTGCATATGTAAGATTCTCATTTTCTAACCCACTTAGCAACGCTGTCTTTTGATCAAAGCAATTACTCCAATTACATTAAAAGTAATTTTTGTTACATATGTAGTTATTGCCATTTTATTATTTATAATTTTTTTTCATCTTAAACATGTTCCTCTAATATTACTTGTAACACTGGTTTGGTGGTGATGAACTCCTTTAAGGGTTTTTTGTTTGTTTGTTTGTTGGTCTGGGAAGCTCCATGTTTGTCCTTTGACTTAAATTGTAGCCTTTCTGGATAGAGTACCCTTCATTGTAAATCCTTTCTTTTCATTCACTTTGAATATTTTGTGCCGATTCCTTCTGGCCTGCAGAATTATTTTTGAGAAATCTGATGAAAATCTTATGGAAGCTCCCTTATAAGTTACTAGTTGCCTTTATATTGATGCTTTCAGGATTCTCCTCCTTGTCTTTAACCTTTAGCATTTTAATTCTCATGTGTGTTGGTGTGGGCCCGTTTGGATTCATCTTGTTAGGAACTCTCTTTGCTTCATGGGCTTATATGTCGATTTCCTTCGCCAGGTTAGGAAAGTTTTCAGTTATTATTTTTTCAAATAGGTTCTCAATCCCTTACTTTCTCTCCTCTTCTTCTGGCACACCTTTGGTGTGAATGCTATGCTTGATGTTGTCCCAGAGGTCTCTTAAAAGTACCCTCATTTTTTTGGATTCTTTTTTCTTTATGCTCTTCCAATTGGGTGTTTTTTTATACTTTGTCTTCAAAATCACTGATTCATCCTCTGCTTCATCTAGTTTACTGGTGCATTCTTTATTTCAGTTATATTCTTCATTTCTCACTGATTCATTTTTATTTTTCTGTGTCCTTTTTATGATTGCTATCTCTTTGTTGAAGTTCTCCCTAAGTTTCTTGAGCATCCTTATAACCAGGGTTTTGAACTCTGTGGCATTTTTATCCTGTTATTTCATTTGGGATGCATTTCTTTGTTTCCTCATTTTGACTGCCTCTCTGTGTTTGTTTGTATGTATTCAGTAGATCTGCTATATCTTCCAATCTTGGCCAGTGGTCTTATGCAATTGGTGTCCTGTGGGGTCCTGGCACAGTCGCCCTGGTCACCTGCTCTGAGTAGTCCAGCAGTGTCCCCTGTGTGGGTTGGATGTGCCTTCCTGTTCTAATTGAGTCTTGATTACAATTGGCATGTCTTGGGTGAGATTGACCCTCAGGCTGATTGCTTATGGTTTTGGCCAAATCCACAGCTTATAGGCTTTGTGCAGGCGACTTACACCACTGGGTGAGATTTGCCCCAGCAGGCTGTAGTGCCTGTTGAGACTGCACTTTGGATGTGGTGTTTAGGGGGCAAAATGGGTGGTGCTGTGCTGTGGTCTGAAGCCAACTTCCAACTATGTTGGCTCTAGGGCCCCTTGGGAGGGGCTCCAGTGCAGACCCAGGTCAGCCACTGCCTGTGATTGCCCAGAAAGTGCCTGGTAGGAGCTATAAATTGATCTATAATTGGTCACTGCCTGTGCTGGACATGAAAACATGTGGGAGAGGCCAGGTTGAAAACCTAGGATTGCTGCTACCAGTACTGGGTGTGGGGTCACTCCACAAATATCCAGGACACTCCAATGCTTGTTGCCAGCTGCCAACACTTGTAAGGTTCAGTTGTGGATAAAAACCTGAAGTGATACAACATTGGGTGTGATGGGGTCTCAGTGATGCACCAGGGTGGAGGAAGCAGAATTTACAAGTCAAATTCAGATACAGATGTGACCATGGGCCTGGGGTCAGGGCTCCACATAGTAAAGATGTTGCCTACCTGCTGACTGCATGGGAGGAGGACCCACAGAGGATAAACTACAACTTTCCTTTACCTCAGTCTGCTCCAATATACCTCTAATGCCACCCCAAGTCACCATCTCTGTGGCAGAGCCCAGGGTGAGTGGATGCAAGCAAATGAGTTTGTAGCAAACTGTTTAAGAGGTTTCCTGCCTTCCTGAATAGACAGAATCCCCACTGTTTTCACAGGTAAGTGTTGTGGGGGCTCCTCTTCTTTGCACCAGTTCTCTGGAATGGGGAGCTTGATGTGTAGATGGGGTTTCTTGCTCTTTCATGAGGAACCTCTGTGGGCAAAATATTTCTGCTGATTTTCAATCACCATATCAAGGTTGTGGGCCAGCCCATTTTGCATCACTGCCCCTCCTACTAGTCTTGATGAGGCTTTTTTTTTAATCCTTAGTTATAAAACTTCTGTTCAGCTAGACTTCAGATGGTTCTCCAGGTTGAGAGTACTACAATTTAGTTTTAATTTTAATATGGTTATAGGAGGTGGCAAGCACAGAATTTATCTATTCTGTCTTCTTGGATCTCTCTCTTCAAAATATTTTTTTTAGAAAATATTTTTCTACTTGTAAAAAAGTAAATTTTCACTAAATGTTAAATGGATGTGATTTATTTGACCCTGGAGAATATATGATGGCTAGGCAGACCAGACATCCATTTTTAATGGGATAGGAAACAACAGTACTCTCCCTTTTCAAATGGCAGATATGGTCAACCTTTTTAACACTTTGAATTTAGCACAGTGAGATTAGTCTAACCATACATACCATTTGAAATTGGACACTACCATTTTTTTCTGTTGCATTTAAAATGGGATGTTGGGTGAGCCTAATTGATGATAAATAATTATGGCCTCAGGAAAAAAAAAGTGGTACTAATTATTTCTCATTAATAATTTACCTCATTATTTTCCTAGAACTTGTGCTTCTAGGAAAACTACTCAAAATTAGTAGAAATACAGCTGAACAATAAATATAGACCTCTACTCTGTAGGCTTACTAAAAAGATCCAGGACTCATCAATAGCTTTGTGCTTGAGTTCCACAAAATCCAGTGAGTATTGAACTGGCAAGACAAAGACTTGTTTCAACTGAACAATCGATTTGCCTTGTGAAAGTCTTTTTTACTCTTTGTCATGCAAGGAGTTCATGGACATACACCACTAACACCATTTGTTGCAGAAATAACATAAATCTTATGGGGAAATACTTGTCAGTAGATAAACAGTAGACAACATGTAGCATGCCAAGCACTCATTATTCCCTACCTAGATGTCTAATAGATGTTTTGTTTATATCAGGTCCAAATTTCCCACAGACAGGGGCCTACTTTGGATAGCAGATTAGACAAGAAACTGAGCACCTTCCCAGAGAATTACATCTCCAAAGTATAACACAGTTATAAGTTGGCCAGAGAGGCTAGAAAACACCTATTTTCTCTAAGCAGCAAGGTCAGCAAGTCTGCAAGCTTGGGAATAATGGAAAGTAATATGCATATCAAAGGCAAAAGTCTGCATACTCTGGGCTCTGGGAACTACTTTCCAGCTAGGAATGCAGGGATCAACCAAGTGCCTGGTTCTAAATTTAGCTGAGCTACTTTCTTATGAACTTTCAGTGCCACTGGTATTTGTCTTTCTTCACCTTTCTAAGCTCCTCCATTGCCTTTGTTCTAGAAGACAGTCTTCAGATGGGCTGTCCCCACACTCCCGTGCCTTGGTGTAAATCCCCAGTGCTTGAACTGTCTTGGAGATATTCTTCTAACAGTTAATCTGATGACCCCTTCCCATAGCATAACCTCTTTATGTTGGATAAGATGTTATGTGCCTTGTCCAGCAGTCAACTCAGTTTAAAACGCACTGTGTCCTAGTCTATTATTCTTTTATCATAGTAGGTCAATATTGTAATGAACATAATCAAAGCATTTAAAATCCTTCTATTGTATCTTGGAGAAGAATGGCAGTGTTAATGTCTAACATTGAAATAGTATATGGAATGTGAGAAAGAAGTCAAAGAATGACAGGTATTTTGACCTGAGGACTGAAGTTGTCATTAATTAAGATGGGAAAGACTAGAGGAGGAGTTGATATAGAATACAATATGAAGAGCTTTGTTTGTTACACATTAAATTCTCATGGTTATCAGACATTCAAATGAAGATATCAAGCAGGGAGTTAGAAATAGGTTAAGATTCAGAAATATTATAATTTTTTTTCTAACATGGCCATGCTTTAACATATAACTTCAGTATAAAGATTAGTGACTTAAATTTTAAATTATACTCATATTGTAAAAATTACCCTGATCCTATTTGTTTTTAGTATACATACTCCAGGATTATCGTGAATCCTATGAGAACATATAGCCTTTTGACTCTTCTGACACAGGATCTAAACATTTATCTTGAGTAAGACATTCAAGTATATTTTTAAAATTATGCTTTGAAACAGTTTTCTTAAAATTTTATAAATGAAAATTTTATGTTCCTAATTAAGTACTTTTGTTTGTTGAAATGGTACTTCTTAAGATAATTATTATTCAAAAATCTGAAATATTTAAACACATTATTTAAACCAATTAACACTAAGTATATTGGTCTAAGTCAGTTTCATGATCAGAGCCTTTTATTTAGATTCCATAGTTGTTTTCCTGCAAGAGAAGATTAAATATGACAGTTTTAGAACAGTTTCTCAAATTAAAAATCTGTGACTAGTACAGGACCTAACTTTATTCAATGTTTTCTAGTATTTATTTTTAATCTTCTTCTCTTTAACCATGTTTCTAGGAACATTGAATAAAAAGTTCCTCCCCAATTATAACCCCCTGCCTTCTTGAAGAGATTTTTTATCAATGTGTTTGCTTTTGGGGTGATTGATGGTAAAAATTCAAAATATTATCAGAATTTGCCTTTAGCCTTGAGAGTCCCTGGAACACTAAAAGTCCACCTAAGTCTCCCAACTTTCTTTTGAGTGTGGAATTACTTGTAAAAGGTTCAAGATACATTGCTAGACATCCTGAAATGTCCATGTAATTTTAAGTGCAAGTCTTTAATTATCTGAAGCTTTCTCCAACTCTGTACGTAGTCACATTTTTTTTCCTTAGATTCCGACATTCTCCTATAATTCAACTAGACCCAGGCATTAAAATCTCTATTTTGTTATTTCTTCCATAAAGATAAACCTACTTTTATATATTTGGGCACTGCCTCCCTGTACCCTCTGGGAAATATGATACTTTCTTGGCTCATTAATAACACAAATACATTCTTACCTATTTACTTTACCCCTTGGAAAGATTTCATCCAAGGTTGTCTGTATTTGATGTTTTCCATGTGGCCACATTAGTGAAAGCTATAAGGATTTTGTCTTCCATGAAAACAAAAGGAAAGAACACAATTTTAGGCCATAGACTAACAAAGCCAAGAACAAAGTAATCCAACTGATCAAAATAATGAGAAGAAGAAATTCTATTGTGTCATAATCTATGTTTTTTTCCATGATCAGAGCTGTAACTACAAGTTAGGCAATGCTGATTCTAGCAGGAAAACAACCACAATTCACTTGAACTTAACCCTTATCCTTCCCCTTGGTAAGTGCTTATAAGGAATAGGTATGACTTCACACCACATTGTTACTTATCACGGTCACAAAGCTTTGTCCATTATTATGTCATGAGCATAAAGGGAAGCAGTAACTGGAGCAACCTGTGATGGAACATGTAGTTTACCTATTATCAATATATTTTTCCTACTTAGTTTCCAACCATGTTTCTTGCTTACTTTATTTCTACGTCCACATAAATATACAAGTATAAAGTATTTTTCTCCTTGTCTTGACTTCATCTGTATACCTTACTCATAAATATGTTCTTTAAATACTTTTTATTTTTTGATTATAGTAGAAATACAACATTATATTATATTATTCTTTAGATTCCACATAAAAGTGAGACCAGAGGGCATGTGTCTTTCTCTGTCTGACTTACTCTACTCAGAACAATACCCTCTACATTCATCCATGTTGTTGTAGATGGCAAAATTTCATTCTTTTTTATGGCTGAGTAATCCATTCATCCTCTTCTTTATTTATTCATTTATTGATAGACATTCAGATTGCTTCAACATCTGGGCTAGTGCACATAATCCTGCAATGAACATATAAGTGCACATGCCCCCTCAAAGTACTGTTTTGAGTTTCTTTGGATAAATACACAGAAGTCAGATAACTGAGTCCTTCTTTGTTTCCTTTTTATAACTATTGCTTTAAGTCTATTTTGTCTCATATAAGTATTACTATCTCAACTTGTTTGTTTCTTTGTTTCTATTGTCATCAAATAACTTTTTCCAACCATTTACTTTCAGTCTCTGTGTGTGTTTCAATCTGAAGTGAGTCTCCGGTAGATGGCATATGTGAGGGTCTTGTTTTCTTATCCATTCAGCCTCCTTATGTCTTTTGACTGAAGCATTTAAACCATTTAGTCTACGGCCATACCACCCTGAACACGCCCGATCTCGTCTGAAGCATTTAAACCATTTACATTGAAAGTAATCATTGATGGATACATAGTTATTTCTAGTTTATCATTCACATTTTTAATCTTTTCTTCTTCTTAAAGAAGTTCCTTTAACATTGTTTGTAGTACTGGTTTGGTAGTGATGAACTCTTTTAACTTTTTCTCTCTGGGAAGATCTTTATTTGTTCTTCTATTTTAAAATATAGCTTTGCTAAGTAATCTTGGTTGTAAGTCTTTTCTTTTCATCACTTTGAATATTTTGTACCAATCCCTTCTGGACTGCAAAGTTTCTGATGAGAAATCAGCTGAAAATTTAATGGGAACTCCCTTGTAATTAGCTGCTTTTCTCTTGGTGCTCTCTTTTTAAGGCTTTCTCTGTCTTTAACCTTTGACATTTTAATTATGATGTGTCTTGATGTGGATCTCTTTAAGTTCATCTAATTTTGCAGTCTCTGGGCTTCCTGAGCTTGTATATCTATTTACTTTGCCAGGTTAAAGATGTCTTCTGTCATTATTTCTTGAAATAGGTTTTTGATTCCTTGTTCTCTCTCTTCTCCTTTTTGAACCCCTATGACGAGAATGTTGGTATGCTGAACATTTTCCCAGAGGCCCATTAAACTACCCGCAGTCTTTGGATTCCTTTTTTTTTTTTTTTTCTGTGCTGATTAAATTGCTGATTCGAAACCCTGCAGATTTGCTCAAATTATTCTTTATTTTTTACTATTTTTTTAATGAGTTGTGTTTCCATTTTTATGTTTCCTATCTCTGTTTTGAAGTTCTCACTGAGATCATTGAGCCTTCTTAGAACCAGTGTTTTGAACTCTAAATCTGGTAGATTCCTTATCTCCATTTTGTTTAGTTCTTTTTCTGCAGCTTTATTCTGTTTTTCCATTTAGGACATGTTTGTCTCCAAATTAATTGTTTCTATTTATTGGGTAGAGCTTCTATGTCTCCCAGGCTTAGTACATTCTCTGTGAGACCCATTGGCACATTCTCTCTGGTTACTGATTAAATGAATACATTGAGTCACTAATGTAATTGATGGAAAATGTAGCACAGTCTATAGTGCTTAATGTTACCCTTGTCTATAGTATTGAGCAGAATGGAAAACTATTTTATTATAATAGGAAAAGGTATAAGTTCAGAAATTATATGCACTGCATGTAGTTAGAAGATCTTGGTAGTGAGAGAGTGGTGTAAACAAGAGGTCGAATATGCTTGAATATGTTTTGTGTGTTAGTAAAAAATATATACTATGCAAATGGAATTATCATGTATTTCCGTGTATAAGATGATACTTTGGTCTAAAATTATTAAACCAAAAATTGGGGTTGTTTTATACATGGGAGTAACCAATTGATATTGATTTCATAATGTTGGTTTTGAAAAATAGGAGTTCATTGTTTATCACAGCACTATTTATGGAGGCCAAGTCCTGGAAACGGCCTAAGTGTCCTCTGATAGATGACTGGATAAAGAAGTTGTGAAATATTTACACAATGGAATACTACTCAGCTATAAGAAAATATGAAATAGGACCATTTATGAAAACATAGATAGACCTTGAAATCATTATGCTAAGCAAAATAAGCCAGACAGAAAAAAAAATACATGGTTCCACTCATATGTGGAACAAAAAATTAAAATCAACAAAGAAACAAAAACTTATGAACATAGTCAATAATTTAGTAGTTACCTGAGAGTAAGGGGGCAGTGGTGAGGGGAGAAGGGACAGGGACTCAAATATATGGTGATGGAAAAAATAAAATAAAATTTTAAAAGGTGTGTTTTCTGATCATAACTATATTAAAATGCATTTTATATAGTAAAAATAGTAGGAGTCATCTTATACATGGGGGTGTCTTATACATGAAAAATATAGTAGATAGTTAGGAATTTATTAATTAAAATATTTTTGTGAGCTCTTTCTGATCAAGATGGTGGGATAGGTAAAAGCTGTGTTTATCTCCTCTCAGGATTACATAAAAAATACAACTAAACTACAGAGCAATCATCATTGAGAATCTCCTGAAATCTAGCTGAAGAGAAGTTCTAACTAAAGACAAGAAGAAGCCACATTAAGGCTGGTAGGAGAGGTGAAGATAAGAAATGGGCTGGTCCCACACCCATGTTTGGCAGTTAAAAATTGAGAGGGACATCTTGCCTGTGGAGGACACCCCCAAGGTGTGAGGGGTCTCATCCCTACACTAGTCTCCTCAGCCCAAATTTCCTGTGCTGGAAGGAGAAGTACTGATAACTTCTGGCTGTGAAAATCAGTGCAGATTAAGGCTGAATGAGAAGAAGGGCTGTTGAAGTCCCAAGCATTTTTCTTAAAGGGCCTATGCATGAACTTAATCGCTAATGGTCTCACTCATTCCTGAGCTCCAGAGCTGGGGTAGCAGCTGGAATGGCACAAGGACATGTGGAGAGGAACTGAATTTTCTGCTTTCAGAGCAAGTGATGGAGGAGCAGCTTTCTCCTGGACAGAAGACCTGGCAGAAGCCATTGTTTCTTTGTTGTGTGCTCCCCATTTTAAGCATGTAGACACAGATGGCCACCATATTTGAGGCTCCATTAACTTGGCTAACACAGTTAACCATATAACTGCATTTCAGTACAGCCCAAATTTAGCCATGTTTTTCATACCAACATGAAAAACCTGAGTAACCTCTCCCTAAAATTCAGATGCAGTATACTTGTATTGAGTTATAAGACACAGATTCTTATTCATTGGTCTGTGAGCAAAGATATCCTACAGAGGTGATGAGCAACCAAATTAAAGTGGGAGTTATGAGACATTAGAGAAGAAGGTAGATGAAAGCTATATTGGTGAAACAATGGACAGGAGTAGCAGTGGAGATTTGTGGTGTCCCACATGACACAGACAGTAGATGAACAGGAAGGGCAGCGCAAATTGAGTAAACACAGCAGCCAAAAATAAGTTTCAAGCGGGGCCAAAGAGCTCCAGCCTCATGGACTGAAAAAGACCCAAATTGGATCACCCTGTAACTTTTATTGGTGAGCACACAAGGTGTGTAAGAGGAAGTGAAAACCTTCCTCTTTCCAAGATCTGTGATTATCACACCTTAGGGCTGTTCCCAAAAGTCCCCATTGTGTTCCTGCAGGTATTATGCCTTTACACATATTTATATAGTCCCATGGCAAGGTGTCATTGTTATTATATAAACATACATTAAGGGAGGGAATGGTTGAGCTAATCCCATCAAATCTCAGGCTAAGCTGTACTGGGAAGCAAGTCAGCCAGGGGGCAAGGGATTAACCTCAGATGGGGTGAGGATCTGTGTCTCACCTCTGTAGAGCCCAAACTCTCTCCTGTTGGCCCCTATGTGACTGTGCTTGTCTTAGGTTTTTCCTCCCTTGAGGAACCTTACCCATCATTGATTAAACAACCATCCTCTGGGGCCATACAGGGTGATGTGAGGTATTCTATGACCCCCATGGCCTCTGCGCTTAGCTCCTGCCTTAGGAAGTCATGGGGAATGCATGAGGGGACAAAGAGTTTGGCAGTTGTAAGGCAACAAATATTATATGCATTTGAAAGTGGAAAAAGAAGAAAAAAGTATAGGTTTCTGTATTGTGTGATGAGGTGCACTGGAGACTGTGATCATTCAGTTCCTAAACAATTCTCAAACCCAATTATGCCCAACATGCCTCCCAGAGCCTAAGTTCTCATTTTTAGCACCCTATTGTCTATGTTGCCTGAGTAACCTAGCAAAATTCTGCTGCAATTCAGTTCTTGGAACACTTGTTCACAAAATGTAGCTTTATCTATATGTAAGCTCATAAATTCAACACTGCCAATAATTAGCTTGATCTCTAACACTGTGTTTGTGATGATGTCTCTTACTTAAGACTTACCCATCCTCAAGACACCTCTGGTCAATCATAAAATGCCTTAGACTCGAGTACTCAGTACATTGATATCAATGACCAGCCTCAGAAAACCTGGAAGAGGGAGAAAAATAGTTGTATCTGGGTGTCCACCTTCAGGAGGCTGTGACTACAAGTAAGCTTTTGTATAATCACCAAATTAAAAATAAATAAAGAACAATATCAAGACTTCCCAGTCAGTTATGTCCTTTGTTATTGCAGCTATCAGTAAGGATAGTCAGCCTTAGTTAAGTAAGGAATAAAATAACTTATTTAAAACAGCCTGCCTTTTATCGCTTCATCAGGAAACATTTAAAGTGTTGAGCCACAAAAATAACTTGCTTTTATGTTCAAATCATCTACTCAGTAGTTCACTGCAAAAAAAGTATTGTGTGAAACCACATACAATCTAGATGTACTCTGTTCAGTACCATAGCCAAATGCTGACCAAGGAAGCATGTAGAATTATTGATGTTAAGTGATGTTCCATTGTACAGCTTGTAAAACAATATAGCCCTTTGCTGTCAATACAGTAACCACCAGCAGTAACATACAGCTATTGAGCACTTGCAATGTGGCCAGTCTATATGAGAGTGCCATAAATGTAAAATACACAGCACATTTTGAAGGCAAACTGTGAAAAAAGAATGTACGATATTTCATATTTTTATATTGAGTACATGTTTTAAGGGATACTATTTTAAATATATTAGGTTAGATAAAATATTTTATCAAATAATTTCACTCATATTCTTTTACTTTTTAAAATGTGGTTTCTAGAAAACTTAGAACTATATGAGGCTCACATTATGTTTCTATGGACTTTGCTGCTCTATAATAGTAGAGCATATGTCAGATAACAGTTTTAAAATGTCCTAAAACTCTCTGTTGTATCCTTCAATATATTTTTTCAAAACTATATTACTGTGAAATATGGTTAGCCTACTTCAATGTGTCCTAAATAATTTCCCATTTAACTAGGGAATTTATTTGAAATTAAATAAAATTTCCTGTTATACTTCCTCAGATTTCAAAAGATCATATAGGTGACTTTAATTGAATTCCAATTGGTATCACTAGTGATTATCAACAGACATGAAGACAAGTAACTTAGGCAAATGATGAAAATACAGGGGAGATAATCCATCTTTTCATTTTTCCTCCTATTCAATTAACACAAACAATCTTCTTGATATAGAAGCAGCACAACATAACTAAATATGCTAAGTGATGCTATGAATTCAGACTGAGATTTCCCTTGGAGATTAAATTACCTTTGAAATTCTCTAGCTGAAGTAGCATGATTTTCTCTTCTACTCTATACTTGACTTGGAATATTTAGTGATAACATTTTTGTTTGTTTGTTTGTTTGTTTGTTTTTGTTTTGTTTTACTCAGGAAAAGTGCATCTAAATGGCTCTGTAATCAGATGAGATCAGGCGTGTTCAGGGTGGTATGGCCGCATGCTAAGTGAAATAAGCCAGAAAAAACAAAGAACTGCATGATTTCACTCATATGCGGAATATAAAAATGAAAGCAAAGAAAAAAAGAAATGAACAAACAAATAACCCATGGACACAATCAATAGTTTAGTGTTTATTTGGGGACGAGTGGGTTAGGGAGGGGAGAAAGGGCAGGGGGTGGGAGAGGAGGGGGGAAGCTAAATATAAGGTGATGGAAAGAGAAGTCACTTTAGGTGGTGAAATTATTATACAACAAGTTGACAATGCACTGTAGAACTGTAAGCCTGAAACCTATGTAATCCTTGCTAACAGATGTCACCCCAATAAGTCTAACAATAAAAATGAATAAAAAAATAAAAAAAATAAAAATAAATGGCTCTGTAGTGCTCTCTGAGCTCTGCTTAAGTCCAACATCTGCAATGATGATGAATGGGTATTTTTTATCCTGCCTTGCCATTCACCAGCTGTTTTAAGAACTATAGACAGAAAGAAATTAGAATTACTAGTGACCTTTTCTCTTCACCATGATGTATAATCTTTTTAATGCACTGTTGTGTTCTATTTGCTAGTACTTTGTTTAGGATTTTTGCATCTGTGTTCATTGAGATATTGGTCTACAGTTTTGTTTTGTTTTTTTGTTGTGTGTGCTTATACGTGTGTGTGTGTGTGTGTGTGTGTGTGTGTGTGTGTGTGTGTGTGTGTGTGTTGTCCTTACCAGGCTTTGGCATTAGGAAAATTTGGCCTTATAGAATGACTTGGGAAGTATTGCCTCTTCTTCAAATTTTTGGAAGAGTTTGAGGACAGGTGTTAATTCCTCTTTGAATGCTTGGTAAAACTCATTAGTGAGACTGTCTGGTCCTGGACTTTTGCTTTTGGAAAGGTTTTGGATTACTGTATCAATTTCTTTCCTGTTGATTTATCTATTCAGATTACCCAATTCTCCTTGGTTCTGTGTAGGTAGACTATATATTTCTAGAAAATTGTCCATTTCTTCTAGGTTGAGAAATTTGGTTGCATATTGCCCTTCTTATTATTCTCACTTGATTCTTTGTGTTTCTGTGGTAGCAGTTGCCATTTCCCCTATTTCATGTATAATATTAATTATATATCTCCTCTCTTTTTCCCTTGGTGAGTCTAGCCAGAAATTTGTCAATTTTATTGATTTTTTTTCAAAGAATCAGCTCTTTGTTTCACTAATTTTTATTGTTTTTCTGTTCTCTATTTCATTTAGTTCAGCTCTAATTTTTATGATTTCTTTCCTTCTGGCATTTTTGTTGTTGTTCTTCTTCTTTTTCTAACTCTTTAAGACACAACATTAGGTTGTTTGTGATTTTCTTGTTTCTTGAGATAGGCTTGTAGTAATAAAAATTTTCTTCTTATTTCTGCTTTCACTGTATCCCAATAATTTGGATGTGTTGTGTTTTCATCATCATTTTTTTCTATGTATTTTCTTTCTTCTTTGATCCAATCATATTTTTTAAATGTTGTTTAATCTCCATGTACAAGTGTTTTTTGTTCTCCTTTCTGTTTTCAATTGATCTAAAATTTCAAAGCTTTGTGGTCAGAGAATACACTTGGTATAATTTCAATCTTCTTGAATTTGCTGAAGCTAATTTTATGACCTAGCATATGCTCTATCCCTGAGAATGTTCCATGCACACTAGAAAATAATGTATAGTATTTTATTGTAGGATGGAGTGTCTTGTAAATGTCAATTATGATAAGTTGCTATAATGTATCATTTAAAGCTAATATTTCCTTATTGTTTCGTTTGGATGATCTGTCCATTGTTGTCAAGGAGGTGTTTAGTTCCCCTAGTATAATTGTGTTTTTGTTGGTTTCTTCTTTTAGATCTGTTAGTAGCTGCTTTATAAATTTTGGTGCTTCCTGATTGGGGGCATATATGTTAATAAAAGTCATGTCTTATTATTTTATTTTCTCCTTTATCATAATAAAATTTTCATCTTTGTCTTTTATTTCTTTTTTTTTTATCCTGTAATCTGTTTTGTCAGATATAAATATGGCGAGTTCTGCTTTTTTCTGGGTGTCATTTGCTTGGAGTATTGTTTTCCACCCTTTCACTCTGACTTTATGTTTGTCCATGTGGCTGAGGTGTGTCTCTTGGAGACAGTAAATGGATGGGTTTTATTTTTTAATCCAGTGTGCTACTCTGTGCCTTTTTATTGGTGAATTGAATCTATTTAAATTTAAGATGATGATTGATATGTGAGGATTTCCTATAGCCATTTTAGTTTTTGTTTTCTAGTAGCTCGGTGTCTTGATTTCTTCTTTGTTCTTTCCTCATTGTCAGTTATTTTAGTTTGATAGCATTCTATGATTTTTCCTTTTTTTATTATGTATCTCAGTTCTGAGGGGTTTTTTTCAGTAGTTATCATGAAATTTATGAAAACTATGTAATGCTCCCTTTTCTTAAGCATGCTTCTTATCTCCATTCTCTTTTAAAGATTTAAACTTTTTCTTCCTTCTCTTTTATATTTTTGCTGTCCCAAATTTTTTCCACTTACTTTGACTTTTTCGTTCTTGTTGAGTAGCTTCCTTTAGTATTTCTTGAAATGCCAGCCTCATGCTGGAGAATTTCCTCAGCTTATGTATGTCTGAAAAGGTCTTTACTGCTTCTTTATACCTTTACTCCTTCTTTATAATCTTTTTGAATAGATTATCCTTGGCTGGTAATATCTCTCTTTCAATATATTGAATACTTTATTCCACTCCCTACCAGTTTGTAGTGTTTCTGTTGAGAAGTCTAATGACAGCCTGATGGGCTTTTCTTTATAGGTTATAGTGTTCTTTTCTCTGGCTGCCTTGAGGATTCTTTGTCTTTGACCTTTAACATCTTAAAGATAATGTAATTTGGAGAAGATCGCTACAATTCAGGTAGCTAGGGCTCCTGTTTTCCTTATTTTATTTGAGATTCCAGTTCTTTCCATAGATTTGGGAAGGTCTCATCAATTATTCAATTGAGCAAGTTCTCCGTGTCCATCTTATCCTCTGCTCCCTCCAGAATACCCATTATACTTATGTTGCTCTTTCTAATGGAGTCAGAAAGTTCTTGTAGAGATCTTTTATTTCTTTCAACTCTCAGGTCTCTCTTGTCTTCCTTCTGTGATATTTTCATATTTCTACCTTCACTATCATTAATTCTTTTCTCCATTTGGTCAACTCTACTTCCTATGCTAGGTATTTTATTTCTTTTGCTGTGTTGTTTATCTGCAGAATTTTTATTTGGTTCTTTTTAATAGTTCCAATTTCTTTATTAAAGTGCTCCTTTTCTTTGCAGATTTTTTTTTCTGGGAATAGTTAGCTGCTTTTCTCTGCTTAGTGGTCTTTTTTTATCTCTTTGAGTGTTTTCAGAACTACAATATTGACTTGTGTGTCATTTAGCTCATATAATTCCATACCTTTAATTCTTTTTCTGAAGATTTAAAATTTTCTTTCTGAGCAGCTTTGTTTTCTAGATTACCCATTGCTGTTGGAGTGTTTCTCTTCCTGGCCATAAGGACTTTTCCCCTCTTAGATATGAAGATGGCAATGGTGGCTTCACAGATGCAGCTGACTCTAGGCTGGCACTAGGTAGGGTTGGGGGATGAGCTTTGGGAGAGAGTAAAGAAAAGCAGTAAGGCTCTGTGTCCAAGGCCACACAGCATGTCTGCAGGGCCCTAACTCGTTCAGGGTCATGCCACTGTCCAGTCACCACCATGGTTCTCTGGCCACAGGCACACTGCTCCACATGCCCACACATCAGCCTGGCCACTGGCCCAGTGCCCTGGCCACCCATGCCCTGCTCCAGCCTCCAGTACCTCTCTTCTGCTGCCCACATTTCACTCCAGCCACGCACCCCCACAACCCCCCTTGACTTCGTTGTGCTCTGGCCACTGTCTCTGTACTCCAGCTGCTTGTGCCCCGGCCACTGTGACCACACTCCAAAAACTCACACCACTGCATGGTCACTGTTCTGGTGCTTTGGCCACCTACACCATGCTATAGCTACTTGCACCTCACACCTGGAGTCTGCCACATGCTCTGGCCACCCATGCTTCCACTTTTGTCAATTCTTGGTTTCCAACCTGCCCAGGGTCAATCTACAACTCTGCCCATGCTTCCAGGCCCCTATCTTACTTTCTCCTCTGTGGGTCTTTCTGTTGTGCTCCACAGCATGTTTCCACACTGATCCCTTCCCTTTTCTTCCACTTGCCACCTCTTTTCTGAACTGTAGGTGTTTTGTTTTGTTTTGTTTTGTTTTGCTTTGTTTTGTTTTGATGAGTGGTCTCTCAGCTAAGGCCATGTGTTGATTAGGGATTCCCTTGTTGGATTATAGTTGTTAAATTTGTTGTATTTTCTAGGCAAGGTTCAAGAGTCTCCTCTCATGCCATCCCATTGACCATGTCTTCCCAGAAGCTTTTTAGTTCGACATAGTCCAATTCATTTATTTTTGATTTCCCCTACTTTTGAGGTCAAATTCATAAATTCCTCCCTGAATCCAATATCCATAAGTTTAGCACCAGTGTTTTCTTCTATGCAATTTATTGTTTCAAGTCTTATGTGAAGGTCTTTGATCCATTTAGAGTTAATTTTGGTTTATCGTGACAGATCACAATCCTGATTCAATCTTTTGCATATGGCTTTTCAATTTTTCCAGTATCACTTATTGAAGAGGATTCCTTTTCTTTATTGTATGTTTTTGGCTCCTTTTTCAAAAATTACCTGTCCATATACATGTGGGTTTATTTCTAGGTTTTCACTTCTATTCCATTGGCGTTTGTGTCCATTTTTCTGCTAATACCATGCTGTTTTGATTACTGTCACTCTCTAGTATAAATTGAAGTCAGGGAGTGTGATGCTTACTTCTTTGTCCTTTTTTCATAGTATTGCTCTGGCAGTTTGGGGTCTTTCGTGTTTTCATTCAAATATGATTTTTTCATTTTATTTTATTTTATTTATTTATTTTAGGGTAGTTCCCTGGCTGGGAATTGAACCCAGACCACAGCGTTGAGAGCGCCGAAGCCTAGCCATTACACCACCAGGGAACTCCCTAAATATGATTTTTAAAAATCTATTTCTTAAAAGAGTGTCATTGGAAGTTTGATGGGAATTGTATTAAATTTGTACATGGGTAATGTGACCATTTTTACTATCTTGATTTTTCCAATCCATAAATACAAAATATCTTTCAATTTATCGTGACTTCTTCAATTTCTTTTAATACTGTCTTACAGTTTTCAGCGCATAATGTCTTTCACATCCTGCTAACTTTATTCCTAGGTATTTATTCTTTCTGTTGTGATAGCAATAATGTATTTTTTAATTTCTTTTTTGGAAATTCCATTGTTACTATATAGAAATGCAATCGATTTTTGTACATGGATTTAGTACCTTGCATCTTTACTGTATTTGTTTATAATTTCTAATAATTTTTTGGTGAAGTAGTGTAGGGTTTTCTGTATAAAAAATCATGTTATCTGCAAAAAGTGAAAATTTAACTTCTTCATTCCCAATTTGTATGCCTTTTATTTCTTTCTCCTGACTGATTGCTCTAGCTAGAACTTTCAGTACTATGTTGAATAACAGTGGTGACAGGGGACATCCCTGTGTCATTCTTGATTTTAGAAGAAAATATTTCAGTTTTTCTCCATTCAGTATGATGTTAGCTGAGGGTTTGCCATATATATGTTCAGGTATTTTTCTTCTATACTCATTTTATTGTTTTAATCATAAATGGATATTATATCTTGTTGAGTGATTTTTCTGCTTAAATAGATATCATCATATGGTTTTTATCTTATATTTTGTTTATGTGATGTATCACATGAATTTGTGTATTTTGAACTATCCTTGTTCTCCTGGAATGAGTCCCATTTTATTATGATGTATAATCTTTTTAAAACATTGTTGTATTCTATTTACCAGTATTTTGATTAGGATTTTTGCAACTGTGTTTATCAGTGATATTAGTCTCTAGATTTTATTATTGTTTGAGTTATCTTTAACAAGCTTTGGCATCAGGGTAATATTGACCTTGCAAAATAAGTTAGGAAATATCATCTCTTCTCGAATAGGTATTAAATCCTCTTTGTTTAGTAGAATTCAATAGCGAAGCTATGTGATCCTGAACTTTGCTTTGGGGGAGATTTTGGATGATTGTTACAATTTCCTTACTGTTGATTAGTCAATTTAGATAATCCTCTTATTCTTGAATGAGTCTTGGTAGGCTATATGTGTCTAGAAAATTTTCCATTTCTTCTAAGTTATTGAATTTGGTGGCCTATTCTCCCTTGTAGTATTCTCATATGATCCCTTGTATGTCAGTGGTATCAGTCATAATTTCTCCTCTTTCATTTCTCATTTTGGTTATTTGTGTTTTTTCTCTTTTTACCTTAATGACTCTAGCCTGGTATTTGTCACTTTTATTAATTTTTCAAAAAATTGCCTCTTTGTTGCATTACATTTTTTTCTCTATTTTTCTATTTTTTGTTCTCTATTTCATTTAGTTCTGTTATAATTTTTATTATTTCCTTCAGTCTGCTGACTTAGGGTTTCATTTGTTCTTCTTTACTAGTTTTTTAATATGTAATATTAGGTTGTTTACATGGGAATTTTTTTTGTTTCTTGAGATAGTCCTATAATTATACAAATTTCCTTCTTAATACTGCTTCTGCTGCATTCCAATAATTTTGATATTATGTATTTTCATTCTCATTTGTTTCTCTGTATTTTTATTTCTTCTTTGACCCAGTCATATTTCAATATCATGTTGAAATCACATATATGTGATTTTTTCTGCTTTCTTGTTGCAGTTGATCTTCAATTTGAAAGCTTTGTGGTCAGAGAATGCACTTGGTATGATTTCATTCTTTTTAAATTTAATGAGGCTAGTTTTGTGTATCAGCATATGATCTATCCTTGAGAATGTTTTATGTGTACTAGAAAAGAATATACAGTCTTGTGTTGTAGGATGAAGTGTCCTAGAAGTGTCAATTATGTCCATTTGCTGTAAGGTATCATTTAAGCTGATATTTCCTTATTGAAATTTTGTTTGAGCAAGCTGTTCATGGCTGTCAATGGGGTGTTAAATTCCCTATTATAATTCTGTTTTTGTCAGTTTCTCCCTTTAGTTCTGTTAGTAGCTACTTTGTAGATTTTGCTGCTTCCTGATTGTACGTATATGTGATGTCTTCTCGCTGTATTGTCCCCTTTATCATTATGAAATGTCTGTCTTTCTCTCCTATTACCTTTTTTATCCTGGAGTCTGTTTCATCAGATATAAATGTGGCTATGTCTGCTTTTCTCTAGATGCCATTTGTTCAGAGTATTGTTTTCGATCCTTTCACTTTGAGGCTATATTTGTCCTTATAGCTGAGGTGTGTCTCGTGGATGCAGCATATTGTTGGATTTGTTTTTTCATCCAATCTGCTATTCTGTGCCTTATTATTGGTGAGTTTAGTACATTTACATTTAGGGTGATGACTGATATATGAAGATTTCCTATGGCCATTTATCTTTTATTTTCTGGTAGCTCAGTGTCTCCATTGTTTCTTTACTTTTTTATTTCTGTCTGTTATTTTAGTTCAGTGGTGTTCTATGATTTTTCCATCTGGTTCCTCTTTTTTGTTTTGTGTTTCACTTTTGGATTTTGTTTTTTTTTTTTTGAGTGTTTACCATTAACTTTATGTAAAATTAAGTTTCATATAAAGATGATTTATTTTCTTAAGCATGTTTTTCATCATCATTTTCCTTTGGAAATTCAGACCTTTACTTCCTCCATTTTTATGTTTTTTCTTGTCAGAAAGTATCCCTATTTACTTTGACATTTTCTTCCAGGTCAATTTGCCTCCTTCAGTATTTCCTGAAATACAGGCCTTGTGCTTAAGAATTTCCTTATCTTCTGTTCATTTGTAAAGGTCTTTATTCCTCTATCATATCTAGAAGATAAATTATTATTGGCTGGTAAATTCTCTCTTTTAATAGCTTGAATATTTTATTCCACTCCCTTCTGGCTTGTAGGGTTTCTGTTGAGAAGTCTGATGGTAATCTTATGGGCTTTCCTTTATAGGTCACCATCTTGTTTTCCCAGGCTTCATTTAGAACTTTTTCTTTGTTGTTTATCTTTGATAGCTTCAATATAATGTGCCTTGGAAAAGGTCTATTCAAGTTCAAGTTGTTAGGTGTCATATTTCTTCTTGGATTCAATGGTACAGTTCTTTCTATAACTTCGGGAAGTTCTCATCAACTATTTGTTCGAATAGACTCTCTCTGCCTTTCTTGGTCTCCTTTCCTTCTAGTAAACCCATTATTTTTATGTTATTTATTTTTCTGCATGAGTCAGACAGTTCTCATAGTGTTGCATTTTCCTTTTAACTATTAAATCTCTCTCTTCTTCCATCTGTGTCATTTTCATATTTCTATCTTTGATATCATTAATTCTTTCCTCCATCTAATCAGCTCTGCTTCCTAAACTAGCCATTTCATTCTTAATCTCTTTTACGGAGTTCTTCATCTCCAGAATTTCTGTTTGGTTCTTATTTAAAATTTCAATCTCTTCGTTAAATGTTCCTTTTGTTTGCAGATTTCTTTTCTGAATTAAACTGCCTGAATTTTCTTGCATCTCATTGAGCTTTTTCTGAATTGCAATCTTAAATTCTCTTTCATATAAATCACAAATTTCCATGTCTTTAAGTTCCTTTTCTTGAGATTTCTCTTATTTCTTTCTGAGCAGCTTTGTTCCCTTGGATATTCATAGCTGTGATTATTCAGTGCTTCTGTTCTAAGGCATCTGTCTACAGGAGTGGATCTTACCACAGGTAGATATGAAAAGGTCTTTCTTCTGCTCCCCAGTAGTAGGTGTCACTGGAACATTTCATTTTCTCTCTTGGGCTAACACAGTTTATATCCTCCTTTTTTGTTTGTTTGTTTTGTTTTATCACAATGGGATATTTCCTGGGAGGTGGATTTCTTCTCTTTGACCCAGTCGCCTTGATCTCAGTGCACCTACCGCCCCACCCAGGGAGGATGTGGTGGGTGATGGGGTTCTGTGGCTCTGAAACCCCAGTGCTGGCCCTGCACGCAGAATCTGCCATGCCTCTGTATCTCAGCTTCCCTGGACCTCCCTGTTGGTTTTATCATGAAGCAGTAGGGTGGAATTTGTTGGGTAAGGCATTAAGTTTGTTTGTGGCACAGGACAATGGTTATTTGCAGTCTGTCACTGATTAGCTCCTACAGCTACTTCCTTGCAAACACTAGGTGGAGGTGGGGGAGGTAAACTCTGGGAAGGTGGGGGGGCAGCCTGGTTCCATGTTTTTTGTTTTTTTTTTTTCTGTCTGGAGTGAGGACAGGGTGGACTATGTCCTCTGTGTGCCCCAAGGTCTCTGTCATGAGTGTTGGGTTCAGGTAGCTGTATTAGAAACTGGTCCTTCAGTCAGGAATGTGAAAGGCCAGAGAAGGCACATGCACCACTGTCTCAGTTCTTTCCTATCCCAAGATCTTACTGAGTACCCAGCTGGCGTTTCACACCTGCTATGTCCCAGATTGTTTTTCTCCCAGGACCATGTTGAGTACCAAGCCTGCATTTTACACCCACCACTCTATCAGTCTCTTTCTCTTGGGATGGCACTGTGTTCCAGGGCCACATGCATTTCATACCTATTCTGTCCTAAACTTTCTTTCTCCTGGGACTATGCTGAGCACCAGGTTCAAGTTCCATGCACACAACCATTTCAGTCTTTATCTCCCAGGACCACTCTGGGCTCCAGGCCTGCTTTCCTCAGTCCGCGTCTCACTCCTTTTCTCTTTTGGGCTCCAGACTATGTCCCACAGCCTCATCTCTGCACTTCCTCTTTCCCTACTCCCCGGGTGGCCCTCTTTTTGTCCCACCATTAGGTATTTTCTAGTGATAAATGGGTCTCTCACTTGAGGTTATGTGTTGCTTAGGGATTCTTTTTGTTGAATTACAGTTGTTCAATTTGTTGTAATTCTTAGGAAAGGTTTCAAGAATCTCCTCTCATTCTGCCATTGTGACTAATCATTGAAGACTTCATTTTTAAAGCAGTTTTTTTATCTTAGTAATATTGAGGGGAAGGTACAGAGATCTCCCAGATGCATCATGCCCCATGTATAGCTTCCCCATTATCAACACTACTTACCATAATGACACTATTTTTAGGCAAGAATGAACCTACACTGATGTCATTATCAGTTTATGTCTGTAGGCTTCATTGCTGGTGCTGAACATTCTATGGGTTAGAATATATAATGACACGTATCTATCATTATAATATCATATAAAGTATTTCCATTTCCTTTGTGCTCCACCTGGCAATCACTGATTTTTTTATTGTCTAAATAGTTTTACCTTTTTCAGAATGTCTTATAGTTCAAATCATAAAGTATGTAGCCTTTTCAAATTGGCTTATTTCACTTAGTAATATCCATTTAAGTTTCCTTTATATATTTTCATGGCTTGATTTCACATTTCTTTTATGCAATGAATAATATCCCATAATTTGAACTTACCACAATTTATTTATTCATTCATCTACTTAAGGACATCTTTGTGGCTTCCAAGTTTTGCTAAATATGAATAAAGCTGCTATAAGTATCTATATTCAGGTTATAACTCTTCAACTCCTTTGAGTAAATACCAAGGCACATAATTGCTGAATTGTATAATAAGAATTTGTTTGTAAGAAACTGCCAGACTGTTTTCCAAAGAGGCTATATCGTTTTACATTTCCTCCAGTCGTGGATGAGAATTCCTATTGCACATTTGGTGTTCCCAGTTTTCCAGATTTTAATCATTCTAATAGGTGTGTAGTGATATCTCATTGTTGTTTCAATGCTTTAATAAGTTATCTACACAATATAAAATATGGAAATGAAGTTGCTGGAGTTGAAGTATCCAGAGGGTGTCTAGACCCCTGACCTCTGAGCTAACCCTGCTCACACAGAGATTCCTACATGTATTAGTTATCAATTTGTACCTATTAAATTACCACAAACTTAGTGGTTCAAAACAATCTCTATTTATTGTTTCACAGTTCTGTAGGTCATATGTCCAGGCACAGTATGTGGGTTCTCTGCTGAGTCTCACAAGGTTGCAATATAGGTGTTGGCAGGGATGCTTCCTTTCTGGATGTTGTGCTGAAGAGTTCACTTCCAGACTCATTGAAGTTGCTCAAATAACTTAGTTCCTTGCAAATCTAGGACAGAAATCCCTAATTTTTTGCTGGCTGTAAGCTGGAGACTTCTCTCAGTATCTGGAGGGTGGTTGCAGTTCCTTGACATGTGGTTTCCAAAGGCAAGCATTTCATAACAATGCTTTTTGTTTTCTTCCAGGCCAGCCAGGGTTTCTCTCTGACAGGTCTCTTTCTGACTACTAATACCCAGATGTGACAGGATAACATGATCAGGTCAGGCACACCCAGACCACCTCTCTTTATTAAAGTTAGCTGTAACATATAACATGGCCTAAAAACATGAGTGGTGTCCCATCATATTCAAAGTCCCAGCAATTATACAAGACATACATATCCAGGGCTGGGAACCTTGGAAGACTTCTTAGAATTCTGTCTATCACATTATAGCATATAGCAGGAAGCCTAAAATTCCTTAGATTCCAGTTAAAAATCTCTTTTTTAGTGGATCAAAGACAATTTTTGGAAAGGGTGTTAATTTGTCAAGGGTAATCACTCATCACTCACTCCTAGAATCTAAGGCGATGGAGCCAATTCAATGGCACATAACACAATAAATGCTACTTTTTTCTCAAGTCTACTTTGCTCACCTTCAATTGTCATTATCTTTTATTAATCCTCAAGAATAGCATCTTCTCTATTTTGTTATTTTTTCATGTCTAAAAACACAGCCAATCGAACATTCTGAATATGTTAAAAATAACCCGAGAACTTAGTTGTACTCCTTTCTGTAGGTGGAATAAATACATTCAATTAAAACATAACATATGTTAAAAGTATACTTCTTCTCTTCCCGTTTTATTTCACTACTTCATTTATTCATTCATTTAAATTTTTTCTGGGCTAGGGATACAGGTTCTTAAGAGCAAGTGGATAATAGCAGAGGGATAATGTGTACAGTAAAATAAGACTCAAGAATGGAATTCTGGGGTGCACCAACATTTAAGGGGAGACTAAAGGAAACAAAATCTGCACAAGCTCATTCTTAGCAGTGGCCAGGAACAAGTAAAAGAAAACTAATATCAACAGCATGAAGTGCCACAGAGAAGTCAAGTAAGTGAACACTATCCATCAATAGTCACAACTAGAAGGACAATAGTGTCTTTGAACAATTTTTCTGAGTTCAGTCATGAAAAGAGTAGCTACCCAAGGTGTTCTGAATAAAAAATATTTTAATACAGGGAAGTAGAGTCTTGTGTAACTATTGGAAGAATCAGGGGGAAAAGACCAAGATAACCATAGACGAGTTTCAGAAAATCTGAAAGAAATAGGGGATATACCATCTCTGGGTTCAATAACTCCCGCTGCCTTCAATTCCAATGAAGGAAATCCACTGGCTACTGAGATCCAAACCTCTGCCCACACATGCCACCAGAGAATAATGGCTTCCCATTCTCATCCACCTCTCAAATCTCAGGTGTCTTGATGAAGGAGAATACAAGCCAGACTCATAGAGGCAAGTGGTCCTGGAAAAGATACTTTTGCATGATGCAGAGAAGAATGAGAAGGGTGCAGCCAAGTTTTCCAATGGCAAAAGACATTCCAGTAAACTCAACAATTTTAGTGTACTAACATATTTTGTATATGCGGGCACTCCATTAGAAAATTTATATGTCTTATATCCTTTAATGCAGGACTGGCAAGACATAAATTGCAGTCCAATAGTTGACTGACAATTTTGGGGTAACCACCTGAATTAAGAAAAAAGTGTCACAGAAGATGCCATGTTATGTCAGAGGCTAGCAGTTAGACAGCTAACCATAGCAGAAACACATTTTTCACATGCACACATACAGCTGCTAGAGTGAGAATCAGCTCATCACAATCTAGACAGCTGTATGTACTTGAGCAAGCAAAAATAAATAGCTAGTGAACCTCGACACTTGGAGAAATTTAGAAGAAATTTTGACTGGAAAAAGTCTGTCCAGGCCTGTTTTAATGTAAAGTATCTTGTACAGATAGGAAATCTGAGACCTAATGGGTTAAAGTTGGTCAAGGTTATATAATTACCGAATGCAAGAATGGTGATAGGAAGCCATGTCTGTCTTCCAAACCAATACATATTCTGACTGATTACCCACATTATATCCAATCAGATAAAAGACAATTAATAAAGCTACATAAAACGATGAAAATTTTCACTATCAAAATTTTAATATTGTATAATGGTTGAACATATCTTGAATAATAACATGCACTCCATTTTGTATATTTATATTCTTGATCATTACACTCTTGAACATTAAATGACAAGCATTCTCTGGCAAGACTTACCTCTTCAGCCTACCCCATACCACTGACCAGTGTAGTAATGTGACTATTCCATAATGGTAGACCCTCTAAGTTTATTCCAATCCATATTTTACTGTAAAATGCCAAATCTCAGTAAATTTCTTTAAAAGGGGACTTTTTGGTGGAACATATTTTGGTATAGCTTCTTATTTAATCAGCTGGCAGATTCAGCCCAGGAAAATCTGTATTGTGTCTGTCATGTTCTTTGTTAAGTTAATTCCCAGGTATTTCATTCTTTTTGTTGCAATAGGAAAAGGAATTGACTCCCTCATTTCTTTTTTCTGAGGATTCATTGTTTGTATATAGGAATGCATGCCTGAAACCTATGTAATACTTGCTAACAGATGTCACCTTAATAAGTCTAAAAATAAAAATAAATTTTAAAAAAAGAAAAAAAATCTGTATTATGATCTCGTCAATATGAATGCATGTCTAGTTTGTCTGATTAGGTAGGCTAAACATATAGATTCAAATATATTGCAACATGGCCACTTACGTTAGACAGTTGGTCCGTGATCGCTTATTGAATGTTTTTGCTTATTTAATTAACATGCAAACACAATGTTACTTTTGCTGCTGTAATTCTCAAAGTATCAAATGATTTGCATATCATGATTATTTTGATTATTTAATAACTTGTCTGTTAATGTATTTTTAATGGAACAAGAGACTTTTCATTTCAATATAAATTATGAAAATCACAGACAAAACTTTTAGTCAGATTGTAATATTATTTTTCATTAAAAACTGCCTCATTTTCATAAGATTTGTACTGAACTTTGTTTAGATTCTTCCTTAGCTCATTCAATTATAAATTTCTATTGATACCACCAATTTAACCTTGTAGCTTTGAGGAATATTTAAATTATCTTAATTTATATAGGAGATTAAGTTTTAAATAATTCAAACTAAATTTTAGGGATTGGAGAGATAATTGGGATCAGAAAAATCCTTGAATTAATAGAAAAAGGAGTTGACATTAAATTAGACCTGTTGTCAGAAACCCCACAGAATGAGATGAGAACCTGATTAGATATATACACTTAATTGCAAGATATACTGTCAATTTATAGAAACAAATCATATAGAAGCCCAATAAATCATAAAAGTACATTAGGTTTCATTAGATAATAATAAATAATTTCACTTTATTTAAGTTTCAAACTGCTTTTGTTAATTTTTACTTAATTCTTCTTGACATGTATGGTAAATCTTCAATATCTTCTTTATTCCGGCTAATCCTGCATTTCTTTGCTATCTAAGAAATCCCACAGCTCTACAGAGAAAAGATTGTGCATCAGATTCCTTATGAGTGTAATTTACAGTATAAGAAGGAACAATTACATTCAACACTTTCATTCTATGGAAATAAATTGAGAATTATTTGGAAAGATCCTGTGATTTCTAGAACATACAATGTATCACTCACTATCTAGGCTTGTAAAGAAATAAAAATAAAGGAGTTCCTGGTTATTCACCAACTTCTGTTCCAATAAAATCTCAAATTATATTTGGCCATGGAACTTAGAATTTCTACTGGTCCTAGTAAACTTTAATTATCTCTTTTCTATATATTCTTACTGATATTAAAAATAAAACACTACTGATAATTGTAAAGATACTGTACTGTCAAAATTTGTGAGACACCTTAATTAAGACAAGTATTGAAAGAACTGATAGAAAAAACTCTCATATACTATGTCAGTCATGAAAACTCTACAGGATGACCTCTCTGGATACAACACAGCTCTATGGTTATGATAGCACCTACCCTTAACTTCCTCTTCCCTTTCTAAGACACTTCCTTCTTCCTTGTCTCAAAACAAAACAAAACAAAAATCCTTGCATATGGTTTGACATGGCTGCATGTAACAGATGGCAATCCTTCTTTTTTTCATATATATATATATATATATATATATATATATATATATATATAATTTTTTCTTATGGAATACCTAGGCAAGTTCTTGTTTATGGTCAATGGCACATGTGCGATAATTGGAATTCATTTATGAGGATTTTTGACATTCTATTTATTTGTTTTGACATGAATGATTGTCTTGACTAAGTTTTCAAATTGAGGATAACAATCTGTATCTTGCATTCTCTTTAGCAAAAATAATTATTAAGAACTGTGACATTTTTATTTCATTAGTTTGCTAATTTGTCTGATATTATGTGCAATCACTATTAATTATTTTTTCCTTGAGTTTTTCATCCTCAATTATTCTAATAATATTCTCATACGTACATAACCATGTCAGAATCACAGCCCACTCTTCCCATTTAGTTTCAACAATTATTAATAGGGTATGTAAACAAATTTAATTTATGACAAAATTGGCAAAGTTAGTTCCTACTTTTCATACATTCTACGAGGCTATCCATTTTAAAAGCACTTAAAAACATTTCAGTACTGTTATTTCTGAATATAAATATCACTACCCATAGGAAGTTCTTATCCCAAATATCTTCACAGCTTACTCTTCCACCTCTTTGCTTAAATGTAAACTTTTTAGCAAGGCCTATACTGGCAAGTTTGTTTACTACTCCAACTCCCCCTTCTCTATAATCCCAATATTCCCTACTCTGCTCTATTAATTTTTCTTCTCTAAAACATATACCCAGAAAGCCAATGGATTTTGTCCATAGTATTCATCACTACATATTGGCACCTAAAACAATGTCTGACACATAATATTTGCTGAATAAATTTTTGTTTTAAAATGATTGACTTCTGCAATGAAGTGTGGTCTGAGATGTCTATAAATATATAAATTCATATCACATTAAAGACTTTTCTATGATCAAAAATGGTTAAAGTTCTCAATTACACAAGATCTATAATTTATTCAACTCTTTTCTATTTCAGGTAAAGAAAAAAATAAATCTGTGCAATTTCTTATGTTATTCTCCCAGCTTAATAATGTTAATTATTTCTTAATTTCTATCAGTCACTCAATTACTTTTTATTTTATTTCCAAGTAATTTAAGCCATGTAAGTCCTAAGAAAATAATTCATTAAACTTGAGAAAGAAATAAAAAAGCAAAAAAAAAAAAAAAAAGTGGGAGTTCCCTGGTGGTGTAGTGGCTTAAGGCTTCGGCGCTGGCGCTGTCAGTGCTGTGGCCTGGGTTCAATTCCCAGCCAGGGAACTACCCACATACCAAAAAGCAAAAAAAAAAAAAGAAAAAAAAGAAATAAAAATGTTATCATGTATATTGTTTCCCTTTTATTTCTAAGAGTGCAACATGTTGATAATATTATGACAATAACTCACTTTGACACCAAATATATAATATAAATTCACAAGTCTGGCATAGTGCCCAACAAAGGTAACCTGAAAATCCTGTAATGACCGAAATCCAGAAATACTAAACAGAATATGACAATTTTATAAACAATGCATAGCTGAAGAAAGGAAAACCTCCTGTGAGGAAAAACAAATAGGGGATTTAAAAAAAAAAAAGCAACAGAAGGTGCTGTCTACCAAAAAAACTGGAAATCATTATTTAAAATAAAGGTAATTTAATGAGGAAATTGATTACATACGTGATGAAAGAGCTGAAAGATAAGCAGGGTATAATGAGTAAACCAAGAGATTCTCTACAACAGAAAACCACGAACTTCCTAATTTTATGGCTGTGGTAAAGGACACATTAAGAGAAATGAATTGACTGAGTTCTCATAATTAATACATAGCATAAACATGAAGCTTACCAGACAGTTTGGCTATAGAATCTGTGTTATTACTCACTGTAATATAGAATTTACCCAAAGAATAATAGGCAGATATGGAAAACAACCAAATCAATCTTTTTAAATATTGAAAAAAGTAATGATTAAAATTTAAAACTCCTCAAACATAGATGAACAGAAAACATTGAACTGGAAGCTATAATACATATAATTTAGTTACCCAGAATACATAATGGAAGGAAAACAAGTAAACCAAAAATTTAAGAGAATCAGAAAATAAACATATTTCTAATAACATTAAGACTTAGAGAATAGAAAGAATGCATAATTTTCCCTGAATTGATTAAATAAATGATTCTTTGAAAGGAAACAACAAAATATTTTATCCTAGTAGGAAAAATAAAAATAAATTTACATTTAAAAAATTATAGCACAAAAAAAAACAAATAAAAAACTGAAAAGCAACTGGAAGTAATAATTTTGAGGAAGAAAAGTAAATAACAAAAACAAAATTCATAAACTATAAAAATCTATTAACTTCTTCATAGAAAAAATTATCAGTATCAAATGATGATGACATATTTGGAAATAACATGAAACTCATTACGCACAAAAGTTTTACCATCCTAAAATAGTAATCAAGAGACTGATGATCTAATAAAAATGAGCAATGTATATAAACAAACAGGTTATAGAAATTACAAATTGCCATCAAACACGAAAAGGTGGTCATTGTCACTCAAAATAAATACAAATTAGAAATTAAAATTTTTTGTGATAACATTTCACATTTCATTTATTAGATTGCAAACCTAAAAGTTTGACAATTCTATTAGCAAGGATGGGAGAAAATGCATTTCCTTGCATTGCTGATGGAGGCGAAAAATGGTAAAATTGCCTTGAAAGGCAATTTGTAAGCATCTATTAAAACTGCAAATGTATTTACCCTCCTGATGAAGCAATCTTTCTCTGGGAATTCATTCTACAGATACATGTACATGAATTAAACATCAGAAAAGTATAAGTTTATTAACTGCTACATTATTTACAATGCAGAAAATAATAAACAATCTAAGTGTCTATGCATAAGGAATAATTAAACTTTATTATAATCATACAACGAAGTACTCTTTAACAATTAAAAAAGTGAGAGAATTCTCTATATACCTATATGGAAAGATCTGCAGTATATAATGTGAGATTAAAAAAGAAAAAGCAATATCCAATAGTATAGTATATGGAGTGTATGTCATCTTTTTCATAATGGAAAGTAAGAAAAATAAGAACATACATTTACATTTGTTTCTTTTTACCTAATAAAACTCTGAATGGATAGACAAGAAACTGACAAAAGTAGTGACATCTGTGTGGGTATAGGAGAGGAATGAGAATTTTTATTGAATTACTTTTATATTGTTTTATTAACTAAATGAATATCTTACCTATTGAAAAGTAAAACTTAAAAAACTATAGAGGAATAAGCATACAACAAAAAGGGAAAGGAGGCAACAAAATTTTGAAAGTTGAACAGTGTATGGGACGAGAATAGCTGATTTTAGTTATCAGCAGTACAGAAAACCTAGAAGCTAGCTTATTTGGACCACAAAATCCCAGAATGATTCACAATGGAAAGTAAGAATAAATGGGTAGACATTAAAACTAAGAAAATAACTAAAAGTTAGTAAAAGAAATAGGTCCACATACCTAGCCCATGAAAAGTAGTTGACAAAATCTCTATCAACCTGGCAAAAGAGTATACTCTCTGGAGGTATTAATACCAGGTATAACCAATAGTTGAAACACAGTACTAATAATGGAGAAAAAAAGAGGAAATGATGATGGGAAGAAGGTAAGAATAAGCTCTAAGAGGTTGAGAAGGAGAACTAACATTCATTGAGTAATTCTATGTGTCAGAGGCTATTACAGCATTTTAATTATTTCAGGATATTTAATTTGCTCAACCACTCTGGAAGGTACATACTATAATATTCTCTACATCACATATGGAGAAACTGTGATACAGGAAGTTTAAGTCATTTGACTGAAGATGTAAATATTTTCAGTGACGAGGCTTGAAATTAAGTAGATAGTCTTCTTCAAGAGCTCAAACATTTAAACATTACTCATTAAAAGGTAAAAATGACCAAGTACTTCCCATCTTGATTTCTAGAAAACTCAGGCTTAGCATATATGCCCTTACCCCACCTGCTCACGCCACTGCCACCAGTATGACTGCCAGCATTGCTTTGGAGAATTTGATCAGCATAAAACAGAGCTAATAGATTCTAGCAATTGGAACCACCTTAGCTCCATCCATTCACAAAGGAAGAACTGCACCAACTTATGTTATGAGGCTAGAACAAACCTGATATCAAAACAGAGGACCATATGAGAAACAAAAATTGTAAGTAAATCTCAGTTATAAGAATAGACATAAAATACTAACTATTAAGAAATTAATCCCATTAATGTATAAAAATAATATACTATGACCAAATAGATTTGACCCCAGAAATGCAAAATGATTTAACAATGAAAAAATCTATTAATTTAATTCAATGCATTACCATATTAAAGAAGAAAACACATTTTAGTTGTATCAATAGATTATTAATTTAAAAATAACATCAAATTGAAAATGGAAAGGAAAAAAGAGCCTTAACATGATAAAATGCATCCACTAAAATCTATAGTAAACATTTTAATGGTAAAACTGTATGAAAATTCCCTTCTAAACCAAAAACAGTAGATACAGGTCTAATATCATCACTAGCAATCTAATCCTGGAGATCGTAGATAACGTAAGACAAGAAAAAAATTAAAATTAAAAAGGAAGAGGCAATGTGATCATCTTTCACAGATAAGTTTCTCCAAGAAAATCTACAAAAAAGTATTTTCTACTAAAAAGATAAAAGAAGAGCTCCATTAACTTCCAACATACTAAATCAATCATTGAACACAAACTATGTGTCAGGCATAATTCTAGACACTGGGGACTCAGTACTGAACAAAATAGACAAAACTTCCTTCCCTTATGAAATTTACATTCCAGTAAAAAGACAGGAATTGATAGTACTCCTGTATATCTGTAAAAGGTAAAAAAAAAAATCTATTTTCAAATTTGCCATTACATTATATTAGCATCAAGACAATAAGATACCTAGGAGTAAATATTTAAAAATGAAAGTTCAGTAAGTAATGAGAGTGCAGTATGAACATGGGGAAGGAAAAGAAAACAAGGACATATGTGATTATGAAGTGAATGCTTAGTCTCAGAGATCAGAGGCTTAAGAATAAGAGATTAAAACCTAAAAAGAAATAAAGATCCTAGTGTATACAAGGAAAGAGAAGTCCTCCAAAACACTTCCTGCTTATCCTTCCAATATAGCACACTGTTGGGCCCACCTTACCACATCTTGGTTGAAACCAACCTTACCAACTTTTCTTTTACAGCTAAATGGGGCTTTGTTCAGTCAATGATGGACTCTCTGTATACAAAGTGTATTCCTTGCATAACTGACTGTGAAATGGCTGAAATTGAGAAACTGGGGGAGAAGTATTGAGTGATTCTAAGGATTGCCAAAGATCCAAGGTTTGAACCATTACCATGCACATACAAAGGAACCTGTGCAGATGAATGTTTAGTACAGAGAGTAACTTAGTACAAATATTACCTTGTGGCCATGGTTGACCAGGACCTTAAATGAAGAATCAGGAAGATCCCTGGAGTTTCTATCATGAATATTTCTAACCATAGGTACAACATTGAGTGGATGCCACATGATCATGGAGCCCCTCAGTTCAAATTCTTTTTTTTTTTTTCTGTTCTCTTGCTATCTGTAGTCTTTATTTTACATTTATACATTTAATTGTATAGAGTAGAGCAGAGCTGCTCAAACTTTAACATGTAGGTCTTGGATGGTGTACCAGGTTCCACATGTCTATCAATATTCCAGATGATGGCCATGGCTGAGATGAGTTGATTTCATAGGCCTTTTCACATTTTTGTTTCGATGGTCACAAAAATACATAATTGTAAAATTAAATTCATGCAGCATACTCATATTTTTTTCTAACTTATTTTGAAGATTCTGAGAGATATTAAATGTGTTTATTATTAATATTCACAAAAACAGTATTACCTGGATAACCACTTTATAATTAAGTACAGTCAGGTGTTATTAATGCCTATGTTTCCTATGACCCCACAATTTATAGCTAAAGCCTAGACTTTTCCAATAATCTCCATGCCTCAGATTTTACTCCCATCAATCTCTTCTCATAAAATACAGCTCAGAGCATGTCATGTGGTTGCTGAAAACTCCAAGGTCCCCTCGTTTCACTTACTATTACCAACACAAGATTGCATCATCTGGTCTCCTTTAACTCTTTCACTTCATCTCCTACTGGTATCTCCTTACTCACTCCATAGCAGTTTTTCTCTGTTGTAACTTAAGCAATAGCAGGGGCAAGCTGCATTAGTCCTCTCATCTACTCCTTCCTCTTCTCCATACAGTTCTCTCTCTTACTGCTCTGCATCCTGGCTCAAAAGTGACCTTTCAGTGAGGTCTCCCTTGACCACCCCATAGAAACTATCCTTCCCCAAAACTTCTTATCCCTTATCACTGTTTTGTTTTTCTCCAAGGCAGTCATCACCTTACAATATACTATACTGTGCAATTAGGGTCTGCTATCTATTATTTCAATCAAAAGTAAGAACTACAACAGCTGGGACATTAGTCTATTTTTGTATTTTTGTTTACTATTTTTTGTTTTTCCCCAGCTTGAAGAATATTGCCTAACATATAGTATTTTCTTTTTTAAAAAGTATATATTTTATGTACATACATATATGTATGTATAAATATATTACAGAAATAAATATATAAATGACTCTTCTCTAAAAGAAATAACAATAAAAATTATTTGAGTTGGTGCCAAAATATGCCATCAGTCTCCATATTTGTGCATATATTAATTTTTTGGTATTGCTTTAATGCTCTTTACAAATCCTTAAAATTCATTTTTATTGATAGACTCTTTTGGGATGACATCTGTTAGCAAGAATTACATAGGTTTCAGACATACAATTCCACAGTGCATTGTCAACTTGTTGTTTAATAATTTCACCACCTATTGTGACTTCTCTTTCCATCACCCTATATCTAGCTTCCCCTCCTTCCTCTCGCACCCCCTCCGCTTTCTCCCCTTCCTTTCCCACTCATCCCCCAATAAATATTAAACTATTGATTGTGTCCATGGGTTATTTGTTTCTTCATTTCTTTTTACTTTGTTGCTTTCAGTTTAATATTCTGCATATGAGTGAAGTCATACAGTTCTTTGTTTTTTCTGTCTGGCTTATTTCACTAAGCATGATGATTTCCAGGTCCATCCATTTTGTTGCAAATGGCAATATTTCATCTTTTCTTACAGTTGAATAATATTCCATTGTGTATATGTACCACAGCTTCTTTGCCCAGTCATCTGTCGCAGGGCACTTTGGTTGTTCCCATGTTTTGGCCACTGTGAACAGCACTGCGATGAACCAGTTCAAATTCTTATAAGACAAAGTTCCACTGCTTTCCTTCAATCAACTTCCTCTGCTGCAAATTTATTAAACATGCTACAGCATGAATTATTATTCCACTTAATGCATTTGCTCTGTTATAAGCTGAGTATCATTGAATACACTCACTTTTGGATGCTGTCTTAAAAATCATATTTTTGTATCATTTAAAACATTTGTAGCATCTTTTTATAAATCAGATGACTACTCACAAAATAAGTAAACAAAAGTTCAATTTCCTTATAAAGAAAATAATAAAGTTTATTGAAAAACACAAGAAGACATAAATGTTTATGTTCTAAAATGGAAATAAATGTGTCAGTTCTCATCAAGTTAAACTATAAATTCAATCCCTAAAGCCTTATTGAAAAACCCAACAGGCTTTCTCACAGATTGAAAAGCTGATCCAATCATTCAGTGGAAGAATGGAACAGACTCTTCAGGGCATCACTCACACGTATGTTTTCCCTTACCTGCTTCCTCAGTAAAGTTTAGAAAATCAAAATACATACTCCCTTTCCTAGACTACCTTGCAGCATGGGTTGAACATGAGATTTTGTTTTAGCCAATGAGATAGTATAAAGAGAAATCTGCCAGGGGATTCTGGTAAGGCTTTTGATTTCCTAATGAGACTCATGGTGGGAGCCACCTCTCTCCACTTCACCCTGTTTTGAAAGTGCTACTGTAACCTGAAGGCAGTTATCACTCACCTTTGAGAAAAAGACCAAGTGAATCATAGAAGCAGCAGCTCTGATGTTACTGAGCTGATAAGACAATGTCAGAAGCTACCTATATCTAGAATTCTAGCTACATGTGAAAAATATGGTTATATCATGCATATCTGTCTCTTCCAATGCTGGCAATTGAAATCTTTTCTAATCTATTCAGAGAGTGAAAGGACAAAAATAGCCAAATTGATTTCAAAAAAAGAAAAAGGAGGACTTTCACAAATGAAAGTCAAGAGTTACTATGAAGCTATAGAAACTTACAAAGTGAGATAGTTATTTAAATATAGGGAAGCAAGGCAAATGGAATGAAATAATAACGGTAGAAATAGACCTGCATATACAATTGAAAATGTTATTACTGTATCCTTCAAATCAATAGTAAAAGGAAGAGCCATTGGATAATGAATTTTGAATAATTAGTTACCTATATGAGAGAAGATAAAATTAAGTCATTACTTCACATCATATAGGAACATAAATTCTAAATATTTTAAAATAAATATAAAAATTAAATAGTGAGACTCTTAGAAGAAAATACAGGAGACTATCTTGATCTTTATTGCTTCACAGTAGAGATTTTTTTTAAATACTACAAACAGAAATCATAAAAGGAAATATTGATACACTACACTACATTAAAACATGAGACATCTCTGTATCAATAGATGCCATTAAAAAGTGATAATTCACAGATCAGGAGATTATATTTGCAAATTATAATAACACCAAAAAATTATTATCTAAAATATACAAAGGGCTCCAAAAGTAAATAGGAAATAAACAAACATCCCATTAAGATAAAGTCAAAGTGTATGACTAATAAAATCACGGAAAAATCCTGAATGGCCATTAAAAATGAAAATATGTTAAAAGTCTTGTTTAAAAATATACAAATAGAAACAATACTAAGATACAATTTCACACCCAACAGATTGGCAAAGATTAAAGGTTCTCACAATAACAATTTAAGGTTCAAATGTGAGGAAATGGGAATTCTTGTTTTAATGAAGCTATAGATTGGTATAACTCTAGAGAACAACTTGCTGATACTTAGTTACATTCCAGGATATATGGCACACAGCAGCTCGTACACATACATATAAGACATTTTTAAGTATTTTCATTCCACACCTGTCTGATTATCTAAAAAGAAGAAACAATATTAAAGGTTTATCAATAAAGAAATGGGTACATTAACTATGATATTGGTATGAATATAATACAAAATATATGGCACTGAAAATGAGTGAACATGTTATTTCAATCAACATAAACAATTTTAAAAATCCCAATGTTGAGTAAAGGAAAGGTTACAATATGATCTACAATGATCTAGTTTGTTTTTTTAGCTTTAGGTTTTATTAAGCTTATTAGCTTTTTCTCAAGCTTACATAAGTTTTTAAATAACAGAAAAATAATACCACTTATTGTTTGCAAATACACAATAAAAATACAGTTAAATTTTAAAATTTGGCCTGGAGATGATATACAATATCTCCATGTGGACAAGAGGAAAACTTATTTGGGTTAGTGATTTAATTTATTCTAAAAATCTGATACAAATAAGGCTAACGTTACTATCTGTTAAATATCAATGGGGTCAAATCTATTTTACTTCTGTTGTGCATTTGAAATATTTTATAAATAATATGAAAATAAAATAAATACAAAATTAAAATAGGGACCATTTGTATAGTATATAATGTCTAGATGCAGATCTACTAGTATATAAGTACTTTTATGTCACCAGAGTCCAATTTAGATTACTTTTGCTCCTGGACATTAAGACTGTGTATGTATAACACTAAAATATCCAGTCAATTCAGTTGACTTAGTCTACAATTGATCAATATAGGAAGAAATATGAAGAGAAAAAGTATAAGTTGTTCGTTAAATAGTTTATTCAGTCAAAATCAATAAATGGCTGCCATCAGGCAGGATTTTGCAGATTTTAATAACTACCATTTCATAAGCAGCCTTATTAGAATAGCTTTAAAATAATTTCCCATTAAAATAAAGAGTTTATCAATGATCATCTTTTATAAGGTCAAAGGGCAGAAAAATTGACAGATTTTTCCCTCATCTAAAATAATGCTTTATGAAATTGTTTAACTTTTAACATAATAAAGGAAACTTAACTGAGAAGGAGACAAATACAAACAAATGCAGACTGATCCCATAAAATTAGCAAGTATCTTTTCAACCACAAAGGAATTCAGGTTCCTAAAAATTAGACCATCTTTGTAAATTTCAGCCAATTAAACATCCTAATAACACAGGAATGATCAGGCAGAGAACACTAACACTATTAACATTAATACAAGTATTATTAACTGTGTATGATAGACTGGTAAAAATTCAGCAGGGGTCATTTTTCTAATTAAGTCATATTTCCAAAGACCAACAAAAGGTGCCTCTGACAAGGGAGTTGATACTTATAAATCACTATTGCTTTTTGGAGATTCTGTACTTCTATGGACATTCATTCATTCACTGAAAAAAGAAAAACATTTTTTGATTGCCAACTCTTGCAAATAAGTCAAACATATTTCCTTAAGGATAAATTATATGTTGTTGCATAACAACACAAAACCTTAGTGGCTTAAAATGACAATAAATTTTTATTGTCTATGATTATTTCTTTGTGTCAGAACTTCCAGTAGGACTTCTTTGGGCAGTTGTGGTTCCGTGTTTCTCAGTCAGATCTGAAATCATCTGAAGGGTTGTCTGTGACTGGGAAATAAGCTTTCAACATTGCTGATTCACATGGCTGTCAAGTTGGTCCTGGCCAGGAAACGGAGAGTGCAGTTCCTCTCCATATGGACCTCTCCACAGGGCTACTTGAGTGTTTTTCTAAAATGGCAGTTGGTTTTTTCCCATGGTAAGTGATAAGAGACCAATATGGAAGCCACATTACTATTTATGACAGACTTGGAAGTTATAAACTGCCACTTCTGCAATAATTCATTGGTTACAGAGAGTCAGCCCTGATTCACTATGGGAGAGGACAAAACAAAAACACAAATGCAAGAGGGAAGAATTACTGGGAGCCATACAGAAGGTTGATTTCTATACCTTCTTTCTAAACAGTTCATATCATGTATTTCCAATACAGTATGATAAGGGATATAGCATATAATATTTTAATTTTTAGATTTGATTATTCCTAGAGAAAACTAAACCTTTTCAATTATCCTTCTCCAAAAACTGAAGATACAACAAAGTGATAAAGTCTAATAAAATCACTGACCTTACCTTAATTTTGCTTTTGGATAAAGCTGAAAAATCTTAAGAGTTGTTGTTTACAACTGTTTTTATTTTATAACTTCATCAAGAAATAACTTAAATATTTTATATCAATCTTAAAAAAATGACATTTGAGGTTGGCACTGAAAAAGTCAAACAGAATGCTTGAGGAAAGCCTATCTATCAAAACTGGATGATTGAAACAGAAATGATGTTTTTGAAAACAGATTTTTAAACTTAGGTTTTATTTACTGAAAAACAGTATTCAATTTAAAATGATTTTACATTTTCTTTTTAGAAGCTTAAGTTCATGGCTGTTGAGAAAACAACATTATTATCCTCCAATGTTGTTCTATTCAAATATCATGCTTTTAAAATGTTTATTTATTGGGATGACATTGGTTAGTAGAATTATACAGGTTTCAAGTGTACAATTCTATAATACATCATATGTATATTGCGTTGTGTGTTCAGCACCCAGAGTCACTTCTCCTTCCATCATCATGTATTTGACCTCCCCTTTCCTCCTCTACCATTCTACTTTCCCACTTACCTTGTGGTAACCACTGAACTGTTGTCTGTGTCTATGAGTTTTTGTTTCTTTGTCTTATTTGTTGCTTTCAGTTTTACATCTCATATGTGAGTGAAGTCATACCCTTCTTAACTTCTTCTTTCTGACTTATTTTGCTTAGCATGATAATCTCAATATCCATTCATGTTGTCGCAAATTGCAGTATATCAACTATCATGTTTGAGCTCAAAGAATAACCATTTCCTACAAAATTCTCTTCTAATTATATCAAACTGTATGAATGGACAAAGAAATAAAAGTGATCATGATTTCACCTGTTTCTCCCTCTCCAGATTAATAAGCATGCTTATGATGCTGAGAATAACAGATAATATGGACATTACCTAGTTAGGTAAAGAGTTCAAATGGAAAAGTGGGTGGTAATTATTGAGGAAAAAATGCTTGAATGTGTTTTGAAGAACTTAACTAGAAAGAAAGACTATGAAATTTAGAAGCCAAAAATGTCAAAGCTTTGCCTGAAGTAGAGATTCCTCTAATGCTTTCATGGTCCTTTTTAATAAAGTTTTAATATCAAAACCAACTGATGGTTCAGATCTAATTTAACCTAACTTCTTGCTATTCAGTGTGTGTATCTGCTGTGGGTAATTGCTGGAGTCCCAAGAGACCTGTCAAGTAGACTCTACCTCTGATTTTCAGTATGCAACCACTTATCTTAATATAACAGTAGAGTGGTATTCTGATATTAGAACATAAGCTTGCAAAGCTTTGATATTTTGTTATAGCTATAACTCTAACATGCTTTATATAATACATCAACCTGTTAACTTGTTATGGGAAATGCATTTCTATTTGTTTCTCCTCTTCCAATTTGCATTCAGATCCTGTATCTGCTAACTTCGTACATATGATAATATCCTATTTGGTTTCTCCTGATACTCACCTTTACTTTATAAAAGTAACTTGCTTCAATTCTTGACCAATTCCTGTTAAAATGACATACTAGAACTTAATACCATGTTCTCACTCACTTTACGTTACTTCTCATTTGTCATTTTCTTTAGTTTGTTTTCAGCTATCATCTGAACACACTTGAAAGCAAACACTAGTCTCCTTTGGTTCTTATCTATATTTTGAGCCTGCTTCTTCATCTCTCATGTCAATTCTATGAGATAATTGGTAGCCTTTCAATACCCTTGAGATTTTTGCTTAAGTCAACTAGAGCTGGTTTCTGTTGTTTGCAATCAAGAACACTGACTGTGGGAGTTCCCTGATGGTGTAGTGGCTTAAGGCTTCGGCGCTGGTGCTGTCAGTGTTGCGGCCTGGGTTCGATTCCCAGTCAGGGAGCTACCACATACCAAAAAGCAAAAAAAAAAAAACTGACTGATATTGAAATCACTACAATGACTGTGTTGCATGCCACAGATACCCAGGGATACAGGAAAAGCTAGGATTAATTATCTTGCTTAGTGTAGATTGAATGCAGGGAAAGGGCTTATTAATATTTATGGATAATCATACATTAGCCCATGGAATACAATGACAAAACAGATTAAATTAGACATTCTATGTTTGAAACTTTGGGGCAGTGCCTGTCACTTTTTAGGGTAATAAACAGAAATTCAAGGACTATGGGGAGGAGGTAGCTGCTTCCAACAGATCTGGATGCATAATGGAAAAGGAATAAGATTCTCAAATCACTGAATTCTGGGATACAGATAGGGATTTACATGACTATGATGCTACTGAATCTATTGTCTCTTGCATTTCTAGGGTTGAATAAGAAGAAAACCAAATACTACTTGGTATGACCTGGTGAGTTGCCAAGTCCACGACTTTACCAATTCTTTATTGGGAATGCTATGGCATGGAACAAGAACAAGTAGGATATTGATAGTAGGAATGGTAATACAAGTGGGTACAGACATGTCAGAGTATTTCCAAACCCCAAATATCCTTGCCTTCCTTAATATAAGTATCCTCTCTTGCTTGCAAATACTATCACTGGGGAGTTACCTCCTGAGAATAAGTCAATACTCCCCTTACATCTAACCCTATCCAACAGAGTCTTCAGGTCTAATAACAAAGCCAGATCTCAATATTCTCTGGGGAAATTAATAAAAAAATCTAATGCTACAGCAAAAGTTATATGTAACATCATTACAGGACTTTTCTAATTTGTACCCATATAAATGTAGAGATTAAATATAGTAATGGTTTCTAAATTAGATCCACCAAGAAAATCATTTTTATATTTAGATAAAATTATCAAATCAGTGTCTTTTGCAGATGGACTAGCAGAAAGTTAAGATTGCTTCTGTTTGCCCAATTGGTTAACTAGAAGTTCCTAGTAATAGTAGTTTTAAGAAATATTTGATTGAAATGCTAGAAATTCCTTGGTATAATATAGAAAAAAATCTAATGCAAAATATTTTGTTTGTTCTTCTTTTGTGTACGTACTCTACAACCACAGAAGTTTAGAAGGCATTCTCTTCACCACAACCTTGAAAATACGATTCATAATAGTGTTTTTAAAAACAACAAACAAACCCTTTATGAGACTGCTGTTTTTGGCAGTATATTAGGTGACTTAAAAATCATTCCAGTATATAATGGATATATAGGCAAGATAAAATATCAAACACAACTTTTTAATGTATATCTGAGCTCACAAGATAGTAATGAATAGACAAATTGTAGAGGCTAAAAACCAGCATATTAAACTGATACTAAAACTACATCTGTTATTCTCTGCAGGTGTTTATCTACCTGGGTAATAGAGAAGCTTTAGATTCACAAGCCTGGGGTGACCCACATAAGAAAAAAACTGAAGCAAAAATCCTCTGCATGAAGTTGGGATTCGCAAAGGCTACACCTTCAGTGATGCGATGAAATAGGGAGAAAATCTGTAAGATAATAAAGAGAGACTAATACATCTGTGTCCTATATTGGAGTCTGAGTAAAAACAAAAGTCATGACATCAGCATAATCCTTACATAGGTGAAGAAACTCAAATTTACATCCTCTATGTGGCATGTGGCATGGGGAGCAAGAAATTATCATCAGTGGTTTTCAGTTGAGTAGCAACCTGGTACTCTTGGAAGAAATAATTACTAATGTTCTCTGAAGAGATGGGTCTTCACCTTAAGCTTTTCAGGATCTCCACAGGAAGACGTGGATTCTACATGAATTTTCAATCCCCAAATACATAATAGAACAAAAATAATCTACTTGCAACCAGAATCAGGAGAAAAATAAACCATACAATTAGCCCAGAATCTGTACCTAAGAGAATTATCTAATATAAATACAATTTAGTTTATTTACATTTAAATAAATGAAAGATAAAATGAAATACATGAAAGAGATGATATTCTTTTTTAAAAGGTTATTGGAATTTATAAAACAGCCAAATAGAACTTCTAAACTTTAAAAGAAAAAATAACACTAATAATAAAAAAGATAAAGTGTTTCCTGTTGTTGAAACTGTGGGCTATATTATTTGTTCCAACATTCCAGTAACTAAAGAAGTTGGATCACATTTCCTGTCCCCTCACCTCCTCTCCCAGCTTTATCATTATTGACATATGCATATGTAAGTTTAATATTCACAATGTGATTATTTGATACACATATATGTTGTGAAACTAAATACCCCACACCTCCTTAAAAGCATAAAATAACTAATAAAGTATGAATTAACAGGCAAAAATGTAAACCTGTAAATAAAGAAACATAAAAGGTACATTTGTCTAAGGTTTCGTGGTGATTTTGGAAAACTTACTTTAAAATTTTATTTTGAGGACATCACTTGTCTAAATAAAATATAGGCTAATAATGATATAATAATTAAAATTATAAAACATTTCAGGTTGAATATTAATGAAAATACTGCGTATCAAAATTTGGTGGTTATGGTTAAATCATTAGAGTAAAATTTATTTTTTCAAATGCATTTATTAGAAAAAAATTATTTCAAATAAAATAGTGCAATAGGTAGAGTACAGAATCAGATATGCAAACTCACTGCTCTTAATCCAGACATTATGAGGATTTTGCAAAATATAAAACAACTTCCCTCTATATTTTGTTCTGAAAGTTAATTTTCATTTTAATATGTTATTGTGATAGCACGTAATAGGTTTATTGTTATGTTCAAATGAAATAAAGTGTGTGTGTGTGTATGTGTGTGAGAGAGAGAGAGAGAGAGAGAGAGAGAGAAATAGAGAAATTTCGGACCAAAGATACATGTTAAACTTTGTCTATAGCAACAGTACTTGTAATAGCTGTGCCAGAAAAATGAATCTAAACATATCAAATTTTTTTCTTTTTAGATTTTTTATTTTTGAATTACATTGGACATACAATATTATATTGGTTTCAGGTGTACAGCATAGTGATAAGTCATTTATATAACTTATAAAATCTTCACTCCAATACATCTGGTTCCCTTCTGACACCACACATAGTTATTATGATGTTACTGACCACATGCCCTATGCTGCACTTTACATCCCTGTGACTATTCTGTGACTATGAATTTGCACTTCTTGATTACCCTATTTTAGTCACCCTTCCAACTCTTCTCCCATCACCCCAACAAACCTAATATCCATCTAACACCAAACAAAGTTAACTACAATCTTATTGACTATATTCTCAGGTTATGCTCTACATCCCTATGATTATTACCTTGTAACAACCAAAGTAAACTTTTCAATCACTTTCCCTTATTGTACCCACTCTCCCATCTCTCAGAAGTCTCTCTAACATTCTTTGTAGTTCTGGTTTGGTGGTGATAAACTTTTATCGCCTTTTTTTTTTTTGTCTGAGAAGCTCTATCTGTCCATCAATTTTAAATGCTAGCCTTGCTGGATACATTAATCTTGGTTGTAGATCCTTGGTTTTCAACACATTGACTATTTTCTGCCATATGCTTCCTTGCCTGAAAGGATTTTTTTATTGGTAAATTTTTGGGGGTGACATTGATTAGTACAAATTACATTTGTAATTTGCAGGTATACAATTCTACAATACATAGTCTATGTGTTGTATTTTGTGTTCATTATCCAGAGTCGGTTCTCTTTTCATCACCATATATTTCTTTTGTGAATTCAGCTGAAGGTCGAATGGGTTTCCCTTTATAAGTAACTATTTGTATTTCTCTTGCTGCTATTAGAATTTTCTTTTTTTTTTTTTAACTTCTACCATATTAATTATGATGTGTCGTGGTATGTTCCTATTTGGGTTCATCTTGTTTGGGACTCTCTGTGTTTCCTGGGCTTGTAATGTCTATTTCCTTCACCAGGTTAGGAAAATTTTCAGTCATTATTTCTTCAAATAAGTTCTTGATCCCTTGCTTTTCCTCTTCATGTTATGGTAGTCTTATGATGTGAGTGTTCTTATACTTAATGTTGTCCCAGAGGAATCTCCAATTATTCTCATTTTTTGGATACTTTTTTCTATGTATTGTTCTGATTGGGCATTTTCTGCTGGCTTTTCTTGCAAATCATTGCTTTGCGCTTGGGCTTCATCTAGTCTGGTGACTCCTTTCATGCCATTTTTCATTTCAGTTAATGTAATCTTTATATCTCTGCCTGATTCTCTATAATGGTTTGTATGTCTTTATGCTTGCTATCTCTGTTGAAGTTATCATTAAGTTCCTTGAGCATTTTTATAATCATTGTCTTCAGCTCTGTCTCTGATGGATCATTTGTCCTAAACTTTTACTTTGATTTTCTGTTGTTTGAATTTATTTTGATCTCCCTTCTTTTTGTTTCTCATTCTGGCAGCCTCTCTGTTTGTATATATTCTGCTCCTTAACCCAACACTCATTGCTGCAGTTTCTTAGATATTCACTGCTAATACTGGGTGGGCAAACGTCTGGGGAGCAAAAACAGCTGATTTGCATCTTTGTTTTTTCTCTTGGGGCCATGGGGCTATGCAGGTAGTATAGGCATAATTATGCCTTTCTATTCTTGGTTTGTCCTTAGGACTCTTCCCTGAGCCTTGGGGGTCAGTCCTGTATGCTGGTCTTTCAGACCGTGCTGGTTGTGGGTTGAGAAATATGCCTGCAGCTCTCTCTTTCCTTCTCCTTCACAACCAGAGCAAGGTCACGCTGTGGCTCCTCACTATCCCCATCACTCTCCCTTTTCTTGGAACCATAGTGAAGTCAGGCTTTTATGTCTCACAGACCCAATTTCACCTCCTGGGGGCCAAAGTGAGGTGGGGTTTCTGTGTCTCACATCTCTCACCTCTGGGCCTCCTTTTTTCTGTCTGAAGGACTGAGAGAGGTCCAGAATGCTTACCCTCCTCCCTCCCTAATGGTAGAGTTCCATGCAGGACCAACATGCAGCCCACATGTCTGAACTTTCCCTTTTTTCTCCTTCATTTGCCCCTATGCTTACCTGTAGTTACTTTGATGTAATGAATGAGTTTCTTAGCTGTGTTCTGAACATATTAAACATTTTGATACATTTTGTCACATTGTTCTCCAGAAACCTTGAACAAATTTACATTTCCTCTAGCAACATAAAAAGTACTTATTTTCTCAGATCCATGCCAACCCTTAGTGTTATCATTCTTCCTTATATTTTCTAAATTTTAAATGTGGCAACTGCTGCTTTAATTTTCCTTCCAGTAATAACTAAAGAGATTTAACATTTTGCATATTCTTCCCAGTTGGTGGTAATTTTCCCTTTCTGAATTGATTGGTGATGTCATTTACCATTATTCCAGTCAGAGTGTGATATGAAATCATATTTAAGAAAAAAAACAGGAAAAGCATTTAGAACAAAAAAACATCATCAATGCAAAATGATAAATTTAAGACTAACCTCAAAGTTGTTAGAAGGGCCATTACATCAACAAGGCAAATAATAACAAATATTGGAGAGGATGTGGAGAAAAAGGGACCCTCATACATTGCTGGTAGGAAAGTAAATTGGTACAGTGACTCTGAAAAACAGTATGGAGATTCCTCAAAAAATTAAGAATAGAATTAACATATGACCCAGCAATCCTACTTCTGGTTATCTACCCAAAAAACCTGAAAATGTTTTTCTATTAAGATATATGATGTTAATTGTAGCATTATTCATGGTGGCGAAGACATGGAAACAAACAAGGTGTCCTTGGATAGAAAACTGCTTAAAGAAGATGTAGTACATATACACAGTGGAATATTACTTGGCTATAGGAATAGATGAAATACTGACATTTGTGACAACATGGATGGATATTTTGAGATTATCATGCTAAGCAAAAGAAATTGAACAGAAAAAGTCAAGAACCATATGACTTCACTCACATGTGCAATATAATACTGGAAGCAACAAAGGAACAAGACAAACAAATAAACAAAAAAACCCTAAAATTCACAGCACAGCCAAGAGTTTAGTGGTTACCAGAGGTTAAGGGGGAAGGAGGGGTGGTAGAGCAGGCAAGGGAGGTCACATATGTGGTGATGGAAGGAGAACTTACTGTGGGTGGTGAACACACAATGCAATATATGATGATGTATTACAGAATTGTACACTTGAAACCTACCTAATTTTACTAACAAATTTCACTCCAACAAATTTAATTAAAAATGAAAAATTTGAAAAATAAAGATTAACCTCAAACACTTAACTCACTACACACAGGGAACTGCACAGAGAGTTCACAATTACTCAAAGTGGTTGTAAAATTCTATTATGTCATCGGATTCCAAGCAGTGGTATGTGTACCCCCAGGGGTCTGTGATGGACCTCTCCGGGGTACAAGAAAAATAATCAGTAATGGCAAAAACACAAGTAAATTATAAACAATTTAAAACATTAGTTATGGTTACAATAAATGTTAAATTTATATCACTGTTAATGGAGACAATTCAAAATTAGATCACATTAGCAAATTATGATTGGTAAGGGCATGGCTATAAACCCTTCCCTGAAAGGTGCTCTTCTAACAATCATTATGCACAGTTTCAGAACAATCCATTTGTAACATTTTTAGAACTTCCCCAAAAATATAAATACATCTGTAGTCAGACTATTTGATCAGTTTAATGACTGAGTGAATGTAAGTGCATTGTCTTTAATCATGATTCCTTCCCAAGTAGTTTTTTAATTTAATGTTTAACATTGTTTCAGTTATTATTGTAATTTTTAAGTGTGTCATTTATATATCAGTAGTTGAAAACAGGAACAGTTAAAAACTCAAAACTTGATGTGCATTATAACCCATCTCCAAGTACTTTTCAACACCTGTCTGGAGCTACAGGTTCACCCACACTGGGAGACAGTAATAAGGCGCATGCCTCAGATCCTACACAGAAAAAAAAAGGAAATACTCTGAAGAGCATATTAATATAGCTTTTTATTTGTAGGGAATAATGACTGTCCTAAGCCTTTGTGTGTTGTATGTAGGAAAATATTACCCAACAATTGCATGAAACCCTCTCTACTCATGCAACATTTAAAAAATAAACATTATATGTGTAAAAACAAAGAAATACATTATTTTCAGTGCTTAGAAAAGCATGCGACTGTTACTTCATACATGATGTCAGAACAGAAGGACAATGAGAATGCAGTTGAGGCTTCATACTGTATTGCTTATCACATAGCTAAATGTGGTAAAACCTATACCATAGCTGAATATTATTTTCTTCTTGTATTAAGAATACAGTTTTTGTATGTTTGGGGAAGAACATGTCTGTAAAATCATCATTATCTTTCTTAAACAACATGAAGTCTCTCTTTCTTTCCATTAGGTGGTGAACTTATTATACATCAAGTTGACAATGCACTGTAGAATTATATGCCTGAAACCTATGTAATCCTTGCTAACAGATGTCACCCCAATAAGTCTAACAATAAAAATGAATTAAAAAAAAAAAAAAAAAAACAACATGAAGTCTCAATAAATTCAGTAAATGTCTGATGATGTTGAAGCTGTAGTAAGTAGATAGAATTAGAAAAAGTAAATTCTTTTCCTTCCAGGTTGATGAAAGTGTAAGTATTGCTTATTTATCTATTTTGCTCATCATCATGAGATACTTGGTAGGAAATGAAATTGAGAAAAATCTGTTGCTTTGTTACTTATGGACAGAGAGTAACACAGGTGAAGATATTAATACAATCAATGGTCATTTCACTGAAAAGGACATTAGTTGGTAGAATTGTTGTGGTGTATGCACTGAAAGAGGCAAGCCTATGTCAGGTTGTTTTACAAGCCCATATGGCTGAATTAAGAAAGTAGCTCCCAATGTACCATGAAATCACTGCTTCATTCATAGACAAAGCCTTGCATCCAAGCCCCTCTCTAGTGAACTGAAAGATGTTCTTGATGAGGCTATAAAAGTTTTAAAATTTATTAAATCACAACCACAAAATTCCAGATTGTTTATAGCACTGTGTGAAGAAATGAACAGCATTCACAGCACATTCTTTTTGCAAATACAGGTAATGTAGCTATCTCATTGCAAAGTACTTAGAAAGATGGTGGAACTTAGGCATGAAGTCCAGATATTTCGTGAAAACCACCATTTCCCTCTTCCTCCAAAGTTTAAGAACAGTGATAGGCTTCAAAGTCTTACATATTATCAGATATTTTTCTAGAAATAAACAAACTCAACTTGGGACTTCAAAATAGCTCAATTACAATATTCAAAGTAACTGACAAAATTGAGCCAGTGATGAAACAAATGGACTTTTGGAAAATGTGTATTGAAATAGGTCAGCCTGAAGATTTTAAAACTCTGAGCAACTCATCTGAAAATGACATGCACCTATACCAAAACATGAAATAGAATATTGTAAGTCACTTGGATGGTCCACTCAATGTGGAAATGAAAACAACTGGATTGCAGATCCCTTCAATAATGAATTCTTCAAAGAATTTTAAATACCAATCAATGAAAAAAAGAGCAGTTAATCAAACTTTCAACCAATTTTTCTTCAAATTCTGATTTTAAAAGAAAGCATCTTATTACCTTCTTGGTAGATGTTATTGAGGAATACAAAGAGCTCAGTGAGAAGGCACTCAAATACCTATTGCCATTCACTAATACTTAACTAGTGGAGAGAGCTTGTCCTTGCCACACCTTCATAAAAAACAAGTACTGCAACAAGCTTAATGCAACTACAAATTCAAAACTATATCTTACATCTCTTGAGCCTGATATCAGAAAACTGAGTGCATCAAAGCAAGCTCAATAATCTCACTTACAATGTTTAAATTGGCTAGCAATCTGCATAACAATTATTATAGACTTTTCACTTAACACAAATATTAATAATTAAAAGTTTGTTAAATACTTGATCATCATTATTATTTAACCATGTTACAAATATTGTAATATTAAACCTGTTGTTTGTACTTTTAGTGTAGTAATTTTTCTTTCCTAACTTGTTACCTCATTTCCACTATTTTACATTAAGATAGGCTCTGAACAAGAGTGTCAGTATTTAAAAACAGCTGTTTTAGAAGCAAGGGGTATAATTTATAGAGATAGATTTAAAAGGGGCATACAAGTGGAAGATGCCTGGGAACCTGTGCTCTATATCAATGTAAAAATAATTATTAGTGAAGAGACTTATTGGAAAATATAATTATTTAATAATAATAAGGGTTTTGACATTTATATTTTAGTAATATGACCTAAGAAATCCAGAGGTAGATGGGAGAAAAAAAAACATGCTATAAACTTTTTCTTTAATGTGGGTAGAAAAATAAAACATATAATTATACAAATAGAATGCATTGAAAATATAGCAGCCAGAATCTTTTTCCCACTCTGTAGCCTAATTTCTGCTGTGTTCCTTGTAGTCTGACCTCTGCTTTTGTGCAGTTCTGGAGCAAGCTAATTGTGACTTTCATGAGAAACACTGAAGGATTTCCCATTCTATGGTTCTCTCCTCCCTGAAGATTTCCCCCTTCAGTGTCCATTTACTCTGACATCCCCAAACTCTGACTTCTATTTCCTCAGCCTAGTAAGACTGCCACTTTTCCCCAATAAAATGGAAAGTATTTTCAGCAAACTGCAGATACATTAATTTAAGCCATGTAAGGCAAGTTTGTATGCCTGGAGTCTGGAAGAAGCTATTGTGGCACAGAGAATAGTGTCAGAATCCAAGTAATATAAGGTAGGCCTCACTATGGAAAGGAGGAACTGCCAGGCATATCAGAAATCAAGTGGAGGGATGAGGGTGTTGGTAAAAGAAGTACGCCTAGTGTAGTCTGTCAGAGCTTAAGCTGAGTGAGGATGGTATCCAAAATATGTTATCAGCATTGTCTAGTAGAAGATCTTATAGACAAAAGATATGGATTTAATTCCTGACTCTGTTGCTTCATCTATGACCTTGGCAACAGCATTTAATCTTTCAGCTATTTTATTGGTAACGTTGCACTAAGTATATTGATCTTATCTATCTCTGATGGTTGATATGAGTTTAAAATGAAATTGAGGTAATATAAATAGAAGTATTTTTATTTTTATTTTTATTTTTTTAAATTCATTTTTATTGTTAGACTTATTGGGGTAAAAGTACTTTTAGAATGGTAAAATATACAAAAAGTTTTTGTTTATTGGTAATACTGTTTTTTTTTTCAGAATAAGCAGAAAACATCTTATAAAACTCATCAACAATCAGTATCAATTTATTTTTAAAATACTTTGTATAACTCAACAGATCACAGGCTTTGGCATTTGTACTCCAGTTCTGCCAGCTACATAATATTGGACAAGTTACTTAACTTTCTGAGCTTCAGTTCTGACATCCAAAAAAAATTGCATTGTCTCATCATGAGAAATAATTGGTACAATATATAAATGCTGTCCAGAAAGTGTCCAGCCATGTAATATAAAAAATAGAGGCATTTTTTTTGGCTAGACTTTTTTTTTCCCCAGAGAGCCCTCGTATGCACTCAGGAATAAAGAGAAAGTTATTATCAACTTAAAACTGAAAGCAAAGAAGAAACCAAAAGTCATGGACACAGTCCATAGCTTAGTCAAAAGGGTGTTCAATCTTTTGGCTTCCCTGAGCCACATAGGAAGAAGAATTGTCTTGGGCCACACACAAAATACACTAACACTAATGATAGCTAATGACCTAAAAGGTGCAAAAAGAAACCCCTCATTTTTTAAAGAAAGTTTATGAATTCATGTTGGGCCACATTCAAAGCTGTCCTGGGATGCATGCGGACTGTGAGCAGCAGGTTAGACAAGTTTTGGTTTAGTGATTACTTGAGGGTAAGTGGGGAGGGGAATGGAAGAGAAAAGAGGGGGAGTCAAATATATGGTGATAAAAAGAGAACTGACTGGGTGGTGAACACATAATGCAACAATAGACGACTCACTGTAGAATTTTACACCTAAACCTATGTGATTTTTACTAATAATGTCACCCCAATAAATTTAATAATAAAAACCTAATATCAATTTCTAAACCTAACAGTACCATTGAGCAATTTAGGTACTAATTAATGGAGATTTTTAATTTGTTAATTAATATTAGAATACTACTTTATCTAACTTATTTTTTATATTTGTAAATGGTGACATTTTAAAAGCATCTTAAGAAACTAAAATATTAGCTCATGTCTTTAAAAACTGAGAATTTGTAGACCATTAGAAAATAGATGCCTGAAAACTGATTAACCCCCAAATCGAATTTGGTAGAACATATGAAAAAAGCAAAATTAATAGCAATAAAATAATGCTTTTCATATTTATTTTTAAGTGGTCTTTGTGGACTATAACAAAATACCTACAACACTTTGTTTGACCGTCCCATCATTTTGGTAACTGCAAATCTATTATTTAAAATGTGAAATAAGAAGTTATTTGCTCCCAGATTAACATAACATTAACATTTCAAACTATTGACTAAAAATGACAGTCTTTCACATTTTTTTAACAATAAACAATTAACAATAAAAATGAATTTAAAAAAAAGTGAAAGACTGACATTTTTAGTCAATAGTTTGAAATGTTAATGTTATGTTAATCTGGGAGCAAATAACTTCTTATTTAAATGAATCAATTTTGCAGGGGAGAGTTGTAGTCTCTAATGATGTGCTAAGTCCTTTAGAAAAAATTTAAATATTGTGGAAACAAAGGAACCATAACTAAAAGAAATCAGGCAATTGTTTTAGAAAAAGGTTCAACAGAAAATGTATGTTGGCATATGAACATTTATTGTCCCAGGTTATAAATAACATCTATTTATGCTAATAATATGATTCTAAATAAATACGAACAACAAAGGCAAGGAAAATGGTAAATATTAATACACTTGACTGACTTTCCAAAAAAATTTCTCCTTCTCCCAGAAGCTGCAACTATTCTTGGCAAGAAATTCTTGAATTGGTAGAGGATTAGGAGAAATAAGCATTTCTTATAAGGAGCAAAACAAAAATAAACTCATAGATGCAGAAAACAGATCGGTGGTTACCAGGAGGTTAGGGAAGACAAAATGAGTAAAGGAGGTCATTCGTATGGTGATGATAAACTGCTTCTAGACCTTTGGTGGTGAGACTGCTGTAGTGCATACAGATGTTTAATTATAATGTTGTACAACTGAAACTTATATAATGTTATAAACCCAGATAACCAAACTTTAATAAAGATGCATACTTAGTCTGATGATGCATCCTTTACTTTACCTGCCACAACATGTATTTGGTTTATCTGATTTGCTATTATAATTGCCTCCAACTCATATAAAATACCATAAAGGCATCATGCTTAAGCACAAAGGAAACACAAACCATTGTTTCTTATAACAACCATTCCTTAAGACAAACACACACAAAAACACATACACACAACATATGCTCTAGGCTTTCTAACACCAGGAACAGCAGTAAAGACAGCAAGTGAACTAACTTACTCAGGACAGGGTTGCCAACACATAAGTATAAGAATGTTCCCTGCAATACTTAAAACATTAATATTAAAAAAAGAAAATATTGTTTATCTAAAATCCAAATTTAACATGCCATTTGTTTTCTGGTTTTTGTTGTGGCTGCTGTTTTTGCTTTTATTTTGTTTTATTTTAAATTTTGGCTAAATCTGGAGCCTTAACTTGGAAACTTTAGTTTTATTTGTTGGCTCTGTAGCTTATTAACACTATGATCTTCGTTGAATCACTCTCCCTTGGATTTTCAAATTCTTCAGTTAAAATAATGATTTCCAGTTTTCGTTTTTATATTTCCACTGTGAGGAAAATCTCCATACTTAATGATCTAGTTTCAGGTCAGTCACAGGTGATCATTAAACAAAATTGATTCTTTGAACAAATGTACAATTTAGTAACTGAGATTAAAATTAACCATAGTGGCTTCAGTTATTTAAAAGAAAATGAGGATATCAAATTAATACTCCACATTCTCTCTTTGTAATTACATTGAAGGTGGCCAAGCCTCCCTTCAAACTACCTATAAAATATTTCAATTATATTCTTCTTCTTTTTTCCCTAAATCTTTTTGCTTTGAATATCATATTATTAGACTAAAGCACTCCTTGTTTCAGCAATTTACAGACTTCGTGTCACTATCCATCATTTTCTGGAGATTTATCTCTTGGCTTACAATCACTCTATCTAGTACTAATCTAGCCATAATTCTTGGTAATTTCATTATCCACATGTGTGATACTTAAAATACCTTGAAATTTCATTTCTTAGGTTTCCTCTTCACAAATGGTCTTGTCGTCCACACTATCTCATCCCCCTACTCCCATGGGTATACCCGAGACCTTGTCATAACCAAAAGTGTCACTACTCCATGATTCCAATTTCAAGTGTTCCATTCCATCTATCATATCCAATATTTGCAGTTCGCTTCTTCCGATACCCCAAATACAAGCATCCCCTCCCCACCAAAATCCATTACTTTTAGTAAATTTTTACTATATATTTCCTTATTATGTCCATTATACCTTTTCCTGTATGTATTCACAGTTCATTAGTAGGATAGACATTATAACTGCTAATTGATATCTGGTTTTCTTCCACTTCTGGAAACGTAGAAAGATTACTAATCTATACCTCTTGATGTTGGACAGGGTCCTTAAATGTTGCTATACAGTTATATTTCTGTAAGTTACTCCTTTCCCTATTGTCATAGAAATTGATTTTGTACATTATCTTTCCAATTAAAGAATTCAAATATCTAATACTTCCTTCTCAACCTTTACTTTCAGCTGATGGCATTACTTAAAAATAAAAAAGGTGGGAGAGAGGGAGAGAGGGAGAGCAAGAGAGTGCACGCACGAGAGCAACAGATCTCATTTTAACATATATCATATCTATCCCTCTTCCTGTTAGTACTGGCACACTATTTTGTACTCAGCTCTAAAGCCATCTGCTGCACATTTTTCAAAGACCCTACCTTAGAAAAGAATATTACTCCTTCAATTCTCCTCTTTTTACAGAATCATAATTTACTCCTTTGTTGGATTTTTCCCATCAGCATACAAACATGTTATAAGTTCTTCCATTATCTTAATATACTTTTGATTCTACATCCACTTGTAGCTATAGCCCTTCTTCTCTGTACTCCTTTACCCCAAAGTTCCTCAAATGACTTGCCTGTACTTGAAGTCTCCAAATCCTCTCCTCCCATACTTTCTTGCGCCCATGCTAATCAGACCTTCAAACCCACCATTACACAAAAACTCTACTAATCAATGTTATAAATAACTTCCGTTCATTTAAACCAAATCATTCTCATTTCTCATCTTATTTACTCTATCAGCAGCATTTGATACAGTTGACCCTCTCTCTTTGCATAGTCTCTTTACTTAGCTTCCATGAAACCATGCTTTCCTAATGTTCTTCCTATGGTACTGGTCACTTTTCCCCAGTCTCATTGGCCATCTTTTCCTCATCTTATTAAACTTCTAAGGGTAGAAATAGCTCATAGCTCATTCCTTGAACTTTCCATCACTTTTTTAGTGATCCTGTCCAGTCTTGTTGCTTTAAATGTGGCTATACACTAAAGACTCCGAAATACCTATCTTCATCCTGGACCGCTCCTCTGAAGTCAAACTCATACATACGCTTGAATAAATAACAGCATCTCAGATATAACCGGTATCAAACTATGTACCTTATCTTTCTCCCAAGTCTGTTTCTCACACAGTTTTTCATACTTCATCACCATCCTTCACGTTTCTCAGGCCCAAAACTTGAAGCTACCATTAACTCTCTCACAACTCGCATCCAATTCAATAAGAAATGTATATTTGCTATGACTTCAAAATATCCAAATTTAATAATTTACCCCCACTTCCACTAATTCTATCTCAATGAACCTGTCACTATTTTATGTCTGTATTATTCTAGTACCATCCTAAATGCTGTATTTCTTTTTATTTTTGTACCTCCTAGTATATTCTAAACACAGCAGCCACAGAAATCCTTATAAAATTAAGTGGATCTTAACATTCTTCCACATAAAACTTTCCAATGTCTCTTCATCTCACTCAGAAAATCAGAGTCCTAGCAATGACTATGAGGCCTTATATGATCTAGATGTATTACCTCTTCCATAACTCAACAACTTATTACTTTGTTTCAGAAACACTGGTGTAACTAATGTTCTTCAAGCATTTCAGAAACTTATTTCTCTTTTGTGGCCATTGCATTTCTCGTCCCTTATGCCTGTGAATGCTATTTCTCTAGATATCTGTATGAAATACTCTCTTGTCTCTTTTAAGTCTTGTTCAAATGCCAGCTTCTCAGTGAGATTTTCCCTGACCACCCTGTTTAAAATTGAAATTCCATTCTCCTGACTGACACTTTCCATTCTCCTTTACCCCATTTCATTTCTTTCCAAAGAACCTTATGTATTTATACAAAATTAGCACATTGTAGATAAGTTAGAAAACAGATAGAAGAAAACTTTGAAGAGAAGCCATTATTCTTACCACCTAGCCAGATCCTTATTATACTAATATTGCTTTCAGACATAATACAAAAAAAGAATTGCATCATAAATACTGTATTAATACCTAATTTTAAGTTAATATATAGTAAAATATTTATATTTGAATAAATATTAATTTGCTACATCATTTAGTCCTTTTAAATTATGGTAGATCATGTTTTATCATATAGTTGTTCTATACAGTGTCATATCTCACTCCCTGAATGCACGGATCCTCTGTGAGAGTTGTCTTTATATTACTAGAATATCTGTGTATATTTTATGAAGCTGTTTGAATAATATACATAAAATTTAATTATCATTTGAAGATATTCATGAAGTGGTTATTGAATTTGACTTCTGCATATTGAAATGAGTGTTTGCAGTAATGCCTAATTTTGTCAGACATACACTGCTAAATGTATTCATCATTAATGTGACACACACACTACACTTTTTAGTAATTGTAAAGAATCAGGGCTCTTTTCAATAAATCACTCACATTTGTCAACTTGTCCTATTTCTATTTACACGTGTTCATTATGCTAGTTTGGGACAATATAACACAACAATGCAGCAGACCAAACTCCAGAGGTTTTCTCTTGGCAAGCTTAGGGTACTATTCTATTAAGTACCCTCACGCAAAGTACCAATTTATGTGTAAAGCAGTGTAGCTGAATAATACCACCAATGTGTGAATCAGAAGTTCTAGACTTTATTTCTAATTCTTGCTACTACTTGCTATGTGACTCAGGCCCATTTTGTGCCCCCAGGGGACATTTGGCAATATCTACAGAAAACAAGTTATGATAAAAATATGATGAATATTTAAATTAAAAAAATTACAGTAGAAGACACATTGCCATTAATCATCCTCAAAATACCCTTGCTTTTAACACCTTTATCCCATCATTCTTGCCACTTTCTGAAGCAGTTCTGGAAGTCCTCTTTCATAAATGTCTTTAGTTGTGCTATTATGGTTGCATCAATATCCTGAATTTATTCAACACATTTACCTTTCATGGTCATGTTTGAGAAGAGCCAGAAGTGGCAATGTGCTATATCCAGTGAATGAGCTAGATGAGGATGCACTGTAATGTTTTTATTTGACAGAATTTGTCATACCATAAGCAATGTGTGACCTGAATCATTTCAGGACATTGAGGCAGCCACCGCAACACAACTAAAGACAATCACAAAAGAGAACCTCCAGAACTGCTTCAGAAAATAGCAAGAATGATGGGATAAATGTATTCAAAGCAAGAGGGAGTATTTTGAGAGGGATTAATGTCTATGTGTCTTTCACTGTAATCAAAATTTTTATTTAAACATTCACTGTATTTTTTTAAATCACATCTCATGTTTCATAGTCATGATTGGGGGTTTGCTACTGGGATCTAATGAATAGAAACCAGAGATGTTGCTCAACATTCTACAATGTATAGGAAAATGCCACTCCCATAACAAAGAATTATCCAGCACAAAAGATCAATCGTGCTGAGATTAAGAAACCATAAAGCAAATCACTTTATTCCTTTAGCTTTTAGTTTTCTCATCTATAAAAGATTATAATTGTGGTTCAAAAACTCTCCACCAATAATCTCAATATAATGAACAGTACTCATGAAAGAGTATCTATTCATTCAATACAGATGAAAATAATTTATAAGCAGCATTTATTTTCAAACCACTTCAGAAGAATGTGATACAGAGACAGGGCATCTGAATTGCTTGAGAAAATCTGGCCAAAAAATAGAATGCTGGTCTTTGGATTTCTCAGTCAATTGTACTGTCAACCTCATCACACAGCTTCCAAGAGACAATGTGACATTGTAAGAAATTCTTGGATGAAAATATTTGCTGCAGTTTTGGTCACATACTATGACAAAATCTGTTTTTATTTTTTATCTGTATAGAGTGGGTGAAGTTTTCCTCCTCATTTTTGGGTTGCTTTCAGAGACCTGAGACACTTAAATGCATCAAACAATTCATTTGATTTTCTTCTTTGTTGCCAACTCAAGTGTTTATCTATAAATTCCAAGCCACAGTACCATTAATAGATGATTGCCTGGATCTACCTTTTAAGTTTTATAGATCAGTATCAAAAGTTTCATGTCCCATGGAGATCTCCAAGGAAAATAACATTGTGTAGCACATTGTATTCATCTAGTACTAAATTGATTAATCTCTCATTAAATAATTAATCACAAATACAGGATCCTATGTATTTTAGTCTTTTTAAAAGTATTTCAAAATGAATAAATCCAAATATACTGGCTCTTCCTGCTATCCAAACAGAAGTCTGGTAAAGTCACAATTTACAATGCTTAGCTGTTCAAAATGTTTGTACTGTCTATACATGCTTCTGTTGTGATAATCAGATAAAAATATATTAGAAATCTGTTGTAGTCAGGTAACAAACTTTCTCTGGTGGTTTCACAGGAAGCATAAGTTACCAATTATTACCTCTATACTGGATCCAAATCACCCTTATCAAAGGCTCATGCTTCCATATGAAGAAGATTCAGGACAGTGATCACAAATTGTTCATAAGCTATTTGTGCCAGATATTTGTTTTCAATTTGAAATTCACTCATTATTTGACAAAAAGTGACACTGGAACATTAGGTGAGATGATCACTATTTTGCTCTCTTTTAATTTTTTTTAGTGTAATTTGAGATGTTGTGAAAAGCAAAAGCAAGAAAAAACACTTTTCAGGTTAAACAAATTTAATTAGTGAGGAAAACCAACTTTGTATCATTAAGCATCCAATTTGACAACTGGTAGACAAGAACATGAATCTCATAAGGTTGATTTTAGGTCAGGTTTTATTATCTCATCTCCTTGAGAGAAAGACAGACAGTTCATTGAAGGGAGAGTTTGTTGGACTAACAAAGAGACATCACTCTAAACTTAGGCTATACTTGAGAAAGACTTATGTTCGCCCGAAGAGAAAATAGGAAAAAAATCATTGAGTTTATGATAAAATTTTACTCCAAATTACATTAAGAAGGAATTAGTTACTTTTTAAATTCTAATGTTATATTTTACACAGGAAGTATAGAGTTAGAGCAAAAATTGTTCACAACCCAGAGTCAGTACTCTTTTCATCACCATGTATTTGACTCCTCCACCCTCCTCTGGGTGGGGAACACATAATGAAACACAGATGATTCACTGCAGAATTGTACACCTGAAATGTATGTAATTTTTGGTAACCAATGTCACCCTCATAAGTTTAACAATAAAAAATTAAATTAAAAATTGTGCATATTCTCAAATGCTATAAAGGCTTGTAAAACATAAGAGAAGCAATATGTTAAACAAACATAAACACCTCAATTTAAAGGGGCAAGAAATTAAAATGAAAATATCAAATATGTGCTGAGCAACTTACAGAGTATAGTAGGTGTATATCTTGCTAATATCTCAAAAGTACTTTTTGTAATTACATAGTTAATTTCACATTCAGGTCTCAGGACTCTTGAAACATAACACTATTCAAAGAATATAACATTGGGAGCAAAAACAAAAGTAATCTATATTGGTCACATTTAAAACTGTAGAGATGATAGTGCCAAATTTTAGTAACAATTCCTTAATAAAAATAATGAAGTAAAATGTTTGATGAAATGTATAAGATGCCAGAGCAGATTCATCATGTACTTAATTTGATTATCATTATGTAAAATAAAACCAGCACACACATTGTGGATGTCAAATAAATTTCAGTCTGGCCATAAATATCATCTACTTTAGAGAAATATTTCTGACTCTACCAGAGGAAAAATTAACAGTTGAATATTCTATGTGCTTATATCATTCTGATGGATGTGATAATGTCACAAAACGTTCTAGATGCTTATTATGTAAGGATGTAATCCACCTGAGATTAAGCATTTATCATTAACTGAATTGCTGAAAATTTCATGTAGAATTTTGATATTTTATACATTTTTAATTCATACATTAAAAGTCACTGGAACTAAAATCCATGTATGGTTTTGATTTGTGTTCGGGAAGCATCAGGGATCCTAATATACGTCACTGTGCAAGATCCCCATAGTTCTGCATTTTTGTTCTGTTCATGCTGCTTCATGTGGGGAGTTGAAATTAAATATCTTCTCTGTATCATTTGAAACTAGACCACTGTCTTGCCTGGCTTCTAGCCATCAAAAGTTCTGTTCTCCCTCTCTGGTCACTCTCCTGGCTTTTGTTCCTGCTCTATATCCTAAAGGTTGATTCCTTCCCCTGGACAGGGAAGGTTATTGACACTTTTCTACATTGTCTTCCTTAGCAATTATATTCTCTTATGTTGTAGTTTCAACTACCACTTTTATTAATGGTATATCGTTTATGCAACCCCACACAGATAATGCATCTGTTCTAGCTCTTCTATCTAATCACTGCATTGCCAGATAAACACATTCCAGTTAAATATCCCACTTGACAAAATACAGCAAAGACAAATAAAATGCTGCATTTATTGGTCCTCTAAATCACCAATCAACTAGACTGACAACCTTATCATAGTCCTTCTAAGATGTGATGTGACACTGTAAGAAAATGTGTGGCTAATATGTTCTGTGTAGATTTTGGTAATGAACTGGTACAATACCTGTTCTTATTCTTTTATCTGTATAGCCTAGGGGAAACTTCCCTCTATAAATTTCTATTGTCTTAGAGATTTCATGTACCTGAATTAATCAAACAGTCCATTTGAAATATTTTCCATGTTGGTAACTCAAGTGTTTCTCTATCAATCTTGAGCCATAGTAAATATTCTCTGTTCTGCAAATATCTTTGAAACTAATTCCAGTGCCCACTGATTTGTAATATTCACATGCCCTCTTTTGTTGCCCACATCTAACTGGGCAAAGCAGTCATAACAAATTCAGTTCTCTTCAGTGCTTTCCTTGCCCTGGGCACAATAACCCTGTATTATTATTACCAAAACACAGGTAGGGAAACCAATCTCCAGAGCTATCATGTAACTTCTCAAAAGTTACACAGAAAGTGGCAGAATCAGGATTCAATACTGGTAACAAATTCAAAACCAAATCACCTGCCATTATTCTATAGAAAGCTACAAGTCTTTGTTGCTGTTTAGATAGATAATGTGTTCATTTGAAATCTCTGTCAGTAGCATACCCATTTGGATTTCCTCATGTAGAAGTTTTAAATTAGAACTGGGATTGGATCTCAAAACTTATTCTCTAGTCCCACAACTTTGGTCTAAATACTAACTCTACAAGCCATAATTTTCTCCTCTGTATACTGACATAATACATATCTCACAGCATTGTAGTGAGAATTAAGTCAGAAAATTGTGATAAAAAACTGAGTAGTAGAGCCTGGAATATGCTCTATGAGAGAGAACTCTTATGATTATTGTTGCCCATCCTTGTCCCCTGGCATTATTAGCTTCTTCTTTGTCATATTAGTATATTTATACCTTTATTTACTTTATCAAATCTCTCTGAAGGCAGGAACTATATTATTAATCAATGTTATCAAGCCTCCAAACTATTTCCTGGCACTCAGTACATTTTGATACAATTTTTCTTCCAGCTGCCATAAAACATTGTGATTAAACATGAAGATTCCACCTTTATTTGTTCAGAATTTCAGGCTATATCCACCCATCCTCATATCTGTTGGCTTCTCAAACTTTTAGCTAATACAAATTTTAGTGTTAAACACATAATGCCAAACAGACACTTCTGGCATATCTTTCCTGATCAGTTATAGCCCCTGAAAGTCAGTACAGAAAGATATGTGTCCCTATGGGAGAAAATGGTTTCTATATGAGGAAATCCTCAATCAAAGTATCTATAGAATGTGAGAAGTTTGCAGAGATTGCACAGATTGAACACTGTTGGGTACAGCCTCTTGAGCTGAATTTGAAAACCTTGAATGACATCAAGCTAAAACTTTATCTTGGAAAATGATGGTGAAAGCATATGGCTTGTCATGCAAAGTAAGTCAACTTGCCATTTCAGAAACAGCACACAGAATAATTTTTAAGGTCACTTCTAGGGAATATAAATATAAACACTAATAAATAAATATATATGTGGCCCAGAGAAATTCATATGACTTTTAAGGAGTAAGAATGATTCACAAAAATATTTTTAAATGGCATCAGTCAATACATAAAAATATTTTTATTCTAAAAACAAAGGTTTTAATCAACAATGTAAAAAAGAATTTAATATTACTATATACGAATTTAAAGAATACTGAATCAAAAGGTTTACTTTTTCATAGACCATCTCCTGTGATATGGTTTTTCAAGGCCTAACTCCAGAGACATTTTGACTTTGCACAAATTTTATTTTATAAAACATTTGACATCCAGAGATAATTTATAAGAAAACAAGATTTTTTTTAAATTCATGCAGGAATGAGAAGAATGATCTAAAGTGGTTACATGAAAGAAATTATTTCTAATTTCTTAAATATAATGACAGTTGTAACAGACAGACTCTAAGGTAGCCCCCAGCTATCCTGTCTTCTGATATTTATGTCTTTATGTAATTATCTCCCTTTGAATTTGTGTAGAATGTGTGACTTGCTTTTAACCAACAGAGTATGACCAAGGTGGTAGGATGTCACTTCCATGGTTTTGCTATGTAAGATTACAGCTTCCATCTTGCTAGCAGACTTTTTCCCCTCAACAACATTTTTTTTTCTTTTGGTAGTTCCCTGGCTGGGAATCGAATCCCCTCAATAACTTCCATGAATCTAGCTGCCATGCTGTGACCTACCCTATAGAGATGACTACATGGACAGGAACTGAGGTCTGTATCCATACAATATCTTCAAATTAACTGAAGCTTCAGTCCAAAGCCCAAAAGTAATTTAATTTTGCCACCAACTCTGTAAATAAGAGTGGAATTTTATCCTTTTCGGGTGAGCCTCAGATGAGACCCAGCCCTGGCCAACACCTTGAATGCAGCCTCATGAGAAATCTGAAGCAGAGGAACCAACTAATTTATGCCACGGTTTCTGACCCACAGGAACTATGAGACAATAACAAATGTCTCACATTTTAAGGTACTAAGGGTATGGTAATGTTACATAGTGATAGATTAATAGTACTAGTTAATTGCAATTGCTATTCAGTAAGTGTTTATTACACATCAAGCACTCTTCTATATAATAACATGAGATAAAATAGATTAAAAACCTAAGGTACAGATTTAATTTCTTTTCTGAGGTTGCATTATTGCTTATATCCAATGTCTGTACAGATTATCTCTTCTATATGCTACATCAATCAATATCTAGCATTAAAAGAATGAATTCAATTGATTTAAAAGTAACATAGAAGAGAATAAACTAATTACTAATTTGGAACAAATCCAAGAATTCTAAAAGTTAGGTAAAATTACATCTATCAATTTTCCTACTTATAATTTAATGTTTCTTCATATAGGTATAAGACTTTATTATTCAAGTTCAGTTTAATCTGCTTTACATTTCAAAAATAGCACTTAATGAGAACAACAGAAATAAAATCAGTAAACCAGCCAGTGATTTTAAATACTAGTTCTTTGGTGTGAAATTATCTATGGATATTCCCTAGTTGTACTTTTATTCTAACATTTCCACCTTCCATTTTAGGTCTACATACCTCTGAATTATTACAATGTAATTTATAAAGTAACAACTTTCTTCTGACCATATCTATCATAATGAAAAAAATAAGAGACCTAGAATTTAGGTCATTAGAAAATATACAGACTGAAACATGGAAAGAAATGTTTGTATTGCATTGAAATTACAGAAATGTTCATAAGAGGCATAAATAAAATAAAAAAAAGAAAGAATGGGAGAGAATAAATTTTATAGAAACATTAGCAGAGAATATCCAAGTCTAATGAATTGACTGCATCAGTTTTAAGAAGCATTCTGAACCCCAAGCAGGATGAATAACAAAATAACAAAAATCACAACTAGGTACATGTCAAAAACACTGCTGAAAATGAAGGACAAGAAGAAAATCTTAAAACAGAGTTATAAAAAAGATACATGGCTGTCAAAGGAAGAACAATAAGAATAACACCTAATCCTTGAATAAAAATGAAAACGCTAAGCAAAATAAAATTATATTTTTATACTGCCAACAACAAAAAGAAAACATCAACTTAAGAATTCTGTATGTAGTTAACTTGTCCTTGAAAAGTAAAGACCAATTAGAGTTCCAGTCTAGATGGCATGAAATAGGTAAAAACTCTGCATGCCCCTTCATATGACCACATCAAAATTATGAATAAACTCAGAAAAAGAATCATTGAAAATCACCTGAAGTCTAGTTGAACAATTCATATATTTAAAGATACATAGAAGAAACCACATGGAGACTAGTACGAGAGGCGGAGATGTGGAATGAGTTTTTTCCCCATACCCAAGTGTGGTGGGAGGGATATTTCAGTTGTGAAGATCCTCCCAGAGGAATGAGGGATTCCAGTCTCACAACAGCTCCCCAGTCCAGGATTCCAGGGCAGGAAAGAGAAGTTACCATAATTTCTGGTAGTGAAAAGCAACAGAGATTATGACTGAGTAAGATGGATGGCAGGTAGTGTCCCAGGCCTTACTTTTATAGTGCCCCCACACAAACTTACTTGCTAATGGATTCACTTGCTCTGAGCTCCAGCACTATGACAGCACCTCAAAAGTCACAAAGCAGATGTGGATAGGAACTGAATTGTCTGGCTTCAGGGTAAATAAAGGAGGTACAGCTTTCTCCCAGACAGAAATGCTGATAGAAGACATGATTTCCTTGTTGAGCTCTCCCTACAACTCAGTGTGCACATATGGACCAGCACCATATCAGAGACTCCATCAATCTAGCTAACATTGCTCACACCATCCTGGTGATTCCCTGAGCCCTGACCACACTCAAATTGTGGGAGAACCCAAGCCATTCCTAGTGCCTTTTCCATACAGATGGCCTATGTTAGCACATTCTGCAGACTTTCCTAAAACCTCTCAAAAGTTTACAAACTTCAAACATATAGTATCTGGCCTTGGTATTCCCCATACCACTTACTGACCAGCCTCAAGCCTGGCACTAGCAAAAGCTGGTCTCAGGTTGTAGGTTAGCTTCTCCCAGGTTCCCACAAGCCCAGCATGAGTAGCAACCATCTACAGTTTACTTTGTAGCTCATACCAGGTAGCCCTTGGCAGAGCACAAGCAGTGGATAGCCTTGGCCTGCACCAGAGCCCCTCCCAAGAGTCCCCAGAACCTGATAGCCAGCTTCAGGACACACCAGAGTACCATGCTACAATCTCCACAAAAAATATACCCAAAGTGTTCATTGAGCAGGTACTAGAGTCCTGCTAAAGCTAACATTGCTCCATGAAGTCCGCCCCTGCACCACAGCTCCCCCATTTTAATCATGGCTAGTCCATATAACCAGTTAACCAGAGAGTCAGTCTCTCCCATTGACATTCAAACATCAGTCAATACTCAATTACAATAGTGGGGAACATACCATCCACACAAGGGACACACCTGGAAAACCTGGCTCATATGACCACAGAGACAGTGCCACTAGGTCTCACAGGACACTCACTATATAAGGCCATTCTACTAAGACCAGGAGACATAAAAGCTCTACTTAATACATAGAACCAAAAACAGAAAGGCAGTCAAAATGGGCAAACAAAGAAATATGTTCCAAATGAAAGAATAGAACAAATCTTAAAAAAAAAAAATAAGAACCAAACAAAATGGAGACAAAAAATCTACCAGATGAAGAAGTTAAAACACTGGTTATAATGATGTTCAGTGCTCTCAGGGAGAACTCTAACAAAGAGACAGGAAACATGGAAATAAAGATAAAAAACATAAAAATGAGTAAAATAAATAATACAATAAATGAAATGAAGAACATATTAGAGGAAATCAATGGCAAATTAGATGAAGCAGAAAATTTAATCAGCAATTTAGAAAATAAGATAGCAGAAAACACCTAAACAGAAGTGTAGAAAGAAAAAGAAATTCCAAAAAATGAAGGTAGTTTAAGGGGCCTCTAGGAAAACATGAAGCATACCAATATTCACATCATAGGGTTTCCAGAAAGAGAAAAGAGAGAGTGAGGAATTGAAAGCCTATTTGAAAAGAAAAAAAAAAGATGGAAAACTTTTCTAACCTGGTAAATGAAATAGACATACAAGCCTAGGAGTGCAGAGACTCCAGAACAAGTTGAACCCAAAGGGGCCTACACCAAGACACATCATGATTAAAATGCCAAAGTTTGTAGACTGACAGAATCTTGAAAGCAATAAGAGAAAAGCAGTTAGTTACCTATAGGGGAGCTCCCAGAAGATTGTCAGCTCATTGCTCAACAAAAACTTTGCAGGCTAGAAGTCGTTAACTGGAAACATTCAAAGTAATGAAAAACCAAAGACCTACAATCAAGATTACCACACCCAGTGAAGCTTTCATCATAGAATCAAAGGACACATAGAAAACTTCACAGAGAGAAAAAGCTGAAAGAGTTCATCACCTTTTCTTAGAGCTGAGTAATATTCCATGGTGTATATGTACCACAGCTTCTTTATCCAGTCATCTGTCGCAGGGCACTTTGGTTGTTTCCATGTTTTGGCCACTGTGAACAGCGCTGCGATGAACATAGGGGTACATAAGTCTTTGCGGACAAAGGCTTTCAAGTTCTTTGGGTAGATCCCCAGAAGGGGGATTGCTGGGTCAAATGGTAGCTCCATTCCCAATTTTCTGAGGAACCTCCACACTGCCTTCCACAGTGGTTGTACCAGTTTGCACTCCCACCAGCAGTGTACCAGAGTTCCTTTTATATTACTCAGCTGTAAGAAAAGATGAAATATTGCCATTTGCGACAAAATGGATGGACCTGGAGATCATCATGCTAAGTGAAATAAGCCAGACAGAAAAAACAAAGAACTGCATGATTTCACTCATATGCGGAATATAAAACTGAAAGCAAAGAAAAAAAGAAATGAACAAACAAATAACCCATGGACACAATCAATA
>PVJL010007163.1:0-50498 GCA_004026885.1 Lyroderma lyra
CCTCTCCAGCACTTGTTATTCCTTGTCTTGTTGATAATAGCCATTCTCACAGGTGTGAGGTGGTATCTCATTGTGGTTTTGATTTGCATTTCCCTGATAGCTAATGAGGATGAGCATTTTTTCATATGTCTGCTGGCCATTTGTATTTCTTCGTGGGAGAAGTGTCTGTTTAGTTCTTCTGCCCACTTTTTAATTGGGTCAGAATTTTTGAGAGGTGATAACAGAATTAATATTAAAACAAAATCCCATAGGTAGTTTTAACGTGTAGCACTTTAATAATAGAAAACTTAAGTATTAAACTTAAGGCCTAGGCCACAGCTTCTATTTAATAAATGGTGTTAATATTTATATTGATCATCATCATTGTCATCGTCATATCAGTGTTTTTAACTTGTAAATTACAAAAATAAAATAAAATAATCATGCCAAGAATATAATCTGTGAATTTATTATAAATCAGAATTATACATGAATTTACTTATATATGTGAAAATAATAGTATACAACAATAAAAAAGTTCTGGAATAAACAAATCCTTTAAGTACATACCTTTTTCAGTATTCTTTTAATTATTTTCTGTGTATTCTAAGATCTGATATCAGAATTTTATTTTCTCTTGAGTATTTTAGTTTTCAAATCTTATCTGTATTCATTGTGATATAAGATATGAAAGTTAAACACTTGTTATTTTCAATTGGTGAATGTAATGACATATACTATAATCTATTATTATCACATTAAACTTGGGTTTTATTTAGGGTGGGGGAAACATTAAAGCATATTTGAGGATGTGAAGCCAAGAAATATATAATGATTGAATAAAATAAATTTCTACTTAGGGAATTTTTATTATACATATGAGAAAGACAATTCATTCTCTCTTTAATCCATTATATGAGTTAAAATGGATTAAATTATAATGAAAAAGAACTATGATGGATTAAATTATAATGAGAAGGAATATTCAATTAATACACTTCAACACTAAAAATCTAGAGAAGGAATGGTGTCATTGTAGTTTCTAACCAGAATGAAACTTTAGTTTCAGAAATAAATATTGTATTTTATGTTTACTGACATAATGACAGATTTTTCAAAACATAGGCACTGAAGAATTCATTTCAATTGGGAATGTTACATTTTTCAATAAATGTATTAGCATCCTCCAGCTTTATCAATTATGAGTAAGGGACCAAAATCAAATACCTTATGATAGACATTAAGACAAAAATTAAAACCAGGATGACACTATGCCTCATTGTAAAATCTCTTTAAATAAAACTAGATGCCGATGATAGTATATGTAGGATTGAAATAGAATTTGAATACGTTTTCACTAAAAACAGCATAATTAAGAAAGCATAATTATTTAAAAGATATTTTTGGCTCCCATTCTTATATTTAAAGAACTAAAAATATATAGTACCTATCATAGTGTCTTTCACTATGCTGTGAAATTATTAATATAATAAATAATGATTCACTAAATATTTAAATAGGCAAATATATTCAATATGGCAATTCTGCCATCTTATCCATTGTCTTTATTCAAGCTATGTAAATTCATTAGCTTGGTTTTACTTAGTTGTAAAAGTGAGTTGAGAAAATTTAGCTCATTTAATTGTTTAGCATGATTAAAAACAGAAATTTAAGAAGTATAGGGTTGAATTCTGAGTTCTGCTTTCTTCTATGAGGGTGTTATACAGTCTACAATTGTACTCCCACCATTAGCAACTTGGAAAGTTCTTAGAACATATGAAACAAATGTTCTCACTTTGGACATCAGAAGTGTAGGACTGTGATTCTCAAAGAGAGGAGAAAGAAATGAGGCAAGTTCTATCAAGGATGAGGATTAAGGGGGAAAGAGTAACTAAAGACAAGCCAGTAAGTGCCTTATAAAGGATGGGAGAAGAGGGAGTTTGGGTTTATGAAAATGCAAACAAGTATTTTGTCAGGGTGAGTTGATGGGAGCTAAAAAGCAATTGAAGGAGAGAGTATTTCACGTCCTAGATGAGAGCAGTTTCTTGGACCTCGCAGGATTCAGTAAAGACTTGGAACTAGGCAGCAACTTGGCTGAAGAGGTTTTTCTTTTCTTTTGGTCTGAACTAATGGTATCAGTTACCAGTGAACCTTTGTACACTAGAAGTGAGAATGAGAAGGAGGGAGCAACAGAGTGTGAATCACATGGTTCTCCACCAGGTGAAAGTGATCTCCAGGTTCTGAAGGTTGATACCTGCTAAATTCCATGTCCAAGTCAGTGTTCTGATGTAAGTCAGTATTCCTTAGGGACCAGAATGGAATCCTTAGAATAAAGTCCAAACCCTTTAATATAGACTACAAAACCCTCTATATCTTGGCCTCAATTTCTCCTCTTCTTCTCTACACCCAGTCACCAACTCTAACCCAATCAATTCTGTTGTCCTTTATCAAAACCCACATGGAAAATAATTTATACCTGCCAGAAACTTCCCTAGTGGTTACTGCACAGATAGAATACCTTCAGGCTACCCCATTCATTGTAAGTATGCTAGTTCTCAGGCACTGAACTTTGACAGACTTGCATTTTGGGGGTTGGGACAGAAATTGTTTTTGAAGGTTTCCCAGCAAACATTGAAATTCCAGGCATCCATTTTCTTGCTTTAACCATTACCTCTATTTAAAAACAAGTTATTTTTCTTATTAACCAGATTTCTCTTCTTTATTTATTCAATAAATATTAATTGAGCACCTATTATGAGTCGACCCTCCTGAAAGATACTGAGGATGTAAGGTTAAATAAGCGTCTCTTCCAGTGCAAATACCTACATAAGAATTACCCAGGACCTTTTAAAATGCACATTCCTGAGTCTAATCTAAATCCAGGAAATAAAAATATTTTCGGATGAAGATGAAGAATTTGCACTTAAACAGTGTTCTAGGTCAGTTTTTCCCAAACCTTTTCGACTTGTGTACCACTTTTAAGCTCATTTCTATAAATTGTATTCCTTGTTTTTAAAACAGCTGCTTTTATATACTGACACTTTTATTCATTGCCTATCTTAATGTAAAATAGTGGATATGAGGTAATAAGTTAGGAAAGAAAAATGATTGTTTCATAACTAAGATTTTACATATTTTTACTTTGTTTTCTCACCATTACTGATTATTTTTTGTGTACTTTTGAATGGCCCAGCATGTACCGCCAGAGGGTATGTGTACCACCCCTTGGGAACCAATTGTTCTAGTTGATTTCTACTGCCCAAAAGTATAATAATTACTGAGCAAATAAAAAAGACAAGCTGACAGTTAAAATTCAGTAGCATGAATCAAGGTAAAGATGAGTTGCAGATGTTAGTGTAGTTTATCTCATTCAATCCAGATGACATGAGATCTAAAATGATATATCAAGGATGAGTAGTATTCAACCAGATGAAGAGGGTGGAAGTAAAAGAAAACGTCCTAAGCAAAATGAAGTGGATACAAAGTCTTAGTGAGAACTAAAACACATGACCACCTATTAGAGGATCTGAAAATTGTTCAGCATGGACAAGGTGCATGTTTATGGGGATGTAGGGGTAGGACAGGGCAGAAGAGTTAAGAGATAAAACTGGAGAAATGAAAAGTGAGGAACCAGTTCATAAAGGGTCCTCATAAAGCATGTTAAGGATTTTTGTATCTTATCCTAAGGGAAAAAGGAAGACACAGAAGTGTTTTAATTGGGAGAAGATATGAATATGCCTACAATTTAGAAAGCCCATTGAATGAGGGGGATAAGACCCAAAGCTATTGAACGAAGGAAGTGACTGTTGTTGGACTCCAGGCTATTGGTTCTTTAAGTTGACTCAGATTCCTGGGGAAAAACGAGATCCAAGCCAACTGTGCAGAAAGAGTATTTAAACTATTTATTTTAACTTATCCTTGTGTACTTTCTATTTCATGTTTTCTAATTTTCAAAAATAGAGTAACATAAACTTACCTGCATGATTTAGAAACAGAATAAACATTCATGTTTTGGAAGTAGTTACTTAATATTTTTACTGACATAGACTAAGGATCAATAAAGACTCAGTAAACAATGCTCTAGACAAGAGAGATGTCAGCCTAAACTAGAATAAAAGCAGAAGGAAGCGATATATAAATGAATTCAAGAGGTGTTTATGAAGTATAATTGGCAAGATATAGTAATTTATTGAAAGTATAAATTAAGAAACAAGGAGTCAAGGTTAAATCTTGTTATTTGGCTTATACAACTGAGTGAATGGTGAGATGTAATCATTTTGTATATGGGAAAATACAAACCTGATGTAGGAAAAATAATATTCCAAACATGTGTGTCTACAAAAAAATGTAAAGAAAAAGAAAAGAAAGTAAAGTTGCTGGAATGAAATGGTAAAGCTCAGTGAGTTTCGTTTTGTGGTAGTTTAATGTACCTAGCATTAAAATTTTCAAATGCCTTCATGAGGAACTCAAGATAGCTTGGGGACTTGTTATAGCCTAATGACTAAGGAGCCTTGTTATGCTTTGAATGATGATTAATTGGAGCCTTATTGGAATAGAATAACAACAAATTACTACCCCCACCAACCCAGCATTTTCCTTGAATGTAATGAAACTAAGCTTTTATACAAAATGAAAGATGCCAATTATTGCAAATGTGCGTGTGAAAACTGGAACCAAAACTGTTATAGTTAGTTACTGACACATATAATGAACAATAATAAAATCACAATGAGAGCATATGAATGTATTTGTTTATTTAATATACATATACATATTGATATTTTATATAATATATTAAAATATTAATATGTATATGTATATTAACCTGCTTATTTTTCTTTTTTTCAACTAATAGATCGACTATATGAGAAAATTATTTACTCCAAACCAACACATTGTAAAGTTGTGGATCATGTTTCCAATTTTCTTTACCTTCCCACAGCATGATTTCTTTTAGGCTCTGAGCAGTGCTAATTTGCATGCTGAATTAAACTACCTTCTCACTTCGATTTTCTGTCTATAGGAACATAGCTGGAGAGGACTGAAATAAGTGGACAGTGCAGCTAAGAGCTGGAGGCACGTCCTATTGCTTGCACTGACTTATGATAATCTCTAGTGAATCGTGAAATTATAGAACGTTACAGCTAGGAATAACCTCAGAGATAATCTCAGACAACATTTTTCCTTATAGGAAAATAACTTGCATTCAGAATGGAAAAGTGACTTGTTCAGGATCAGATAATCTCCAGTATGACTTTCTCTCTCTTCTTTTATTTTTTTGTCTTTACAGACCTATTTCACAGAACTTATTTTTTGTCTTTGATGATCTATGTTTTGAGCATCTCAAAACATACATGTTATATCAATCATTCATTTGATAGATATATGTGGACATTGAGGATGATTGTGATATATAATACACTGTATATAGTTGCTGAATAGATTGCATTTCAGTAGGAGAGGCAAGACACAAATAAATAACTATTTTAAAGCATATGTTAACTGTGCTGTAAGAAAATTACTTCAAGTTACTGAAGGCATTTAGAGTGTATCATGGATATGTTGGGTTTGGAAAAATCATAGAAAGCATCATTGAAAAAGTGACATTTCACTAAGTCTCTGATATGATGGTGTAATAAATGTGTATTTGGTCTTTATCCCTGGTTCCTGGCACAAAAGCTTTAAAAACCTTTGGAATTTCTTGAGTGAGAGGGGTGATAGGAACATCTTTTGTTTTAATGTCTGACCTTAGTCCCTGGCTCTGACACTGGAACAGCTGAGACCCTTGAAATCTCTGGAATGATAAGTGTCTTTTCATATGCTAATGAGATGCTAGGTAGCTTCAGGCTGGGGGCTGGTCACCAAAAAGACCCAGACCTGATTAGAGGATTGAAACTTTCAGCCCTACCTCCTGACCTTTGGGGTGGAGAGAAGGATGGGAGACTGAGTTAATCACCAATTGCCAATGATTTAATCAATCATGCCTAAATAATGAGACCTCCTTAAAAATTCTTAAACCCTTTTCCCATGTTCATTTAATTTTACATAAATAATGGTTTTCAGTGAAAATAAAACTTTAAAACTGTTCTTGGAGTTATTTCTAGATAGAACTTGCCTCTAATTCTAATGTAACAGAAATGTATACAATGATTAACATTTAATAATATTTTTATGTGTGGTAAATTTCAAAGCACAGAACTTGGGGGGTAAGGTTAGGACTGCAATCTGCAAGTTAGCTCTGGGTAAACACTGCAGCTGCAAATACCGCCAGTGAGTATTCCTGAGGCCAAAGGGAAAAAGGTTAAAGTACAGAGTTCAGAGGACTTCTGAATTAGTGAACTCATCCTGAATTTATTGAAAGAGTGGTGTGCTTCAACTCCACAAGGATAGTTGTCCTTATGCTCTGGACCCTTCTGGGCCTTGCTTTATATACCCCTTTATCTGGTTGCTTATTTGTGTCCTTTAATATAAACTGGTAAATGTACGTAAAGTGTTTTCCTGGGTTCTGTGAACTGTGATAACAAATTATCAAACCTGAGAAGGAGGTTGTGGAAAACCCCAATTTAAAACTGGTGGGTCTTCTGAAAACTTGAGATTTGAGACTGGCATCTGAAGTAGGAACAGTTTGTGGCGTTGAGCCTTTAACCTGTGGTGTCTGTGCCAACTCCAGATAGTTAGAGTCAGAACTGAATTAAATTGTAGGACACCCACTTGGTGTCTGGAGAGAACTGGAGAATTTCTTGGTGTGGGAAACCCACACATTTGGTATCAGAAATGTTGGTAGTAAACACAGATTATAGTCTCAAATAATGGGTGGGATGTCGATTTGGCATGCCAGGAGAAAAAAATAAATGTTATGAAAAATATAAAGAGATGAGGAAGGAAATGGCATGTTTGATAGGTACCTGGAACATTTTCTGAATTATACAGGAGTTAACAGAATGTACTCGTAAGCCAGGAAAGACAGATTGGGGCAAATTTGAGGAAAACTTGATCATATTTGGATGAGGAAGAAGTGGTATGTGAGTGATCAGCATATATGAAAGTGAGATTAATTTTATAATTTCAAAGGTAATGAGATTTGGGACAGGAAAGCTTACTGGCAGACTATGAAAAGTTAAAATCTGAGAAAAAAAAATAAAAAGGCTCCTGATTCAGGATGGTGACAAGAAAGGCCAAATGAGGCAAAGGAGAGGGGACATGAAGAAAACCTACTCAACAGGAATTGAGGCTGTATTCTATGTAAGCAGGGAGGTGGAAAGAATACTATTACTCCAAAGTTTTGATCTGGAGGCTGGAGAAATAAAAATAGATTTGACAAAGGAGGAGGAGGTAAGTGTTTAAAAGGAAGGTGACAGAATTAGTTCTAGACAGGTTGGGTCTAGAAAGTAGATGAGAAATAATGTGTGTGCACAGACAGATGGAAATATAAGGCCTGGGCTTGAAAGTTTACAATTATAGATGTAATTTCGGAGTCATCTGCACAGAGGTGCTGCCCAGAGTTATAAAAAGAATAGAAAAAAGAAGATGGTGTACAACAGAGATGTCCAAACTTTTTGGCTTTCCTGGGCCACATTGGAAGGAGAATTGTCTTGGGCCACATATCAAATACACTGACACTAATGATAGCTAATGACTAAAAAAAAGGTCACAAAAATATATCACAGTGTTTTAAGAATTTGTGATGGGCCACATTCAAAGCCATCCTAAGTCATAGGATTGGATATGTTTGGTGTGCAGAATCAAACTTAGTGGGTAGAAGAAAGGAGAGAAAGCAATAAGGGAGACCAAGACATAAAATATCCTAAAAGACAACTGGTTTAAGAGAGACACCTGAAAATGGATTAATTACAAAGAATATTGGTGATTTTAAAGTCACTGATGACCTACAAGTATTTTTATCTCTCTGAATGACACAGAATTCATATATATTTTTATCCAATGTGTTGCAAATATATTTATTATGACTTACCAACCTAGAGTCAGGGAAAAAGTTTAGAGTTTTGGTAAATTTACACCTCTAAAGTTAGCTTCAAACTATGTTTTAAAGGTATACCCATCTCTATTAAGCACTTATTCAATAAAAATATGTATGTAGTAAACACATGTTATATGCCAGATCGTATTCTAAATGCTAGGAATACAGCAGTTTATAAAACACAACATTACATTCCTATACTTTTCTTTGTTTAAGTCAGGAGTGTCCAATCTTTTGGCTTCCCTGGGCCACACTGGAAGAATTATCTTGGTCCACACATAAAATACACTAACACTAATGATAGCTGATGAGCTAAAAAAAAAATTACAAAAAAATCTCATAATGTTTAAGAAAGTTCACAAATTTGTGTTGTACTGCATTCAGAGCTATCTTGGGTTACATGCAGCCCATGGACAGCAAGTTGGACAAGCTTGGTTTAAGCGATGCAAAAGATAATGAAAACAACACATAATTTAATGTGAGATGGCAAGAAATGTTAGGTATAAAAGTAAAACAGATTAAGTAAATGGAGAAAGAAGGTGTTTTTACTTCCCTAGAACATTACATTTTAATATACATGTGAGTCTTTTAATATATTCTGGATGACTTAAACATCTTAAAAACTAACAAACCAATCAATAATGATAGTGACTGAGAATTTTTCTCTAACTGAGAAAGGATCTAAGACTAGGGCCTTCTTTGAATTCCTCTAATCAAATTGTGGACATGATATTAATTTTACTGTTAATTTGAAAATTTGGTCACAATTGCATAATTGAGTATTGTAAGTTCAAGTATTCTTGTATCCCACACTAAAATAAACATCATAAATGCATTCATGAGCTTTCTCTATGAACAATGTAGTCAAGGATTTTCAGGAAGTAATTTATTTTGGTAACACTGTGTAAGTCTTGTAACTAATGCCTCCAGTGTATAATTTATTCTATCTTTTTTGTTTTGCTAATCACTCATTGAAAATCTTTTTTAAAAAGGAAGACTTTTCCTTGCTAAACGTGAGTATGTATCTAAATAGCATAATCTAAAACATATTTGCCATAAGAAATAAATGATTTAATGATTATTTGCCATAAGTAAAGAATGATTTATTATTTGCCATAGGTAATGAATGATTTAATGATAACTGTCTTCGTTATTATTAATTTATTTCTATTATTGACAATATAATCACAGTGCTGTCATTTTATTATGAAAATAATTATTATGAACAAAATTGTTCTTATATGCCAACAGTATTTTATTTCTCCAGTAGTGATGTGTTTTTATTGAGAGCTATGAATCTTCTCATCTAGTTGCCTTGACAATTTAGGCATTTGATTAACAAACAAGTTGGTTATAACATAGAAAAATTTCAAACAGATATTAAATTGCTTCCATCTGCAGATCTATATAAGGAGTGGATCTAACATTTTTGTTTCATGCCACAAACTGATTTTTTACACACACACGTGCAAATTCTATTCAAAACCATGCCTTGAAAATTTGGTTTATCCTAATTGCTATTTAAGTTTCCTATTGGTTACTTTGCAATAGCCTATAGAAGTAGCAAGTGGATTTTCCACTATTTGTCTATTACTTAGTGTGAAATATATATATATTTAATTTTCTTGGTGGCATAATCTTTCAGTGAAGTAATTTGCAAATTTTATTGACTTATTCTTGGACTTTGCTCCATGAATAGAAATCAGTATTGTGCCAAACAGCATAAGGGTTATATAAGCTAGTAATGCTAGTATATGATGATGAAAATCATTATAATATCTTGCATTTCCAGCATAGGCACATTTGGAAAGTCTTTTTTCACATGCATTTTAAAAAATATCATAAGGAAACTTATCTTGGGTTTCATGGCTGAAAAAGTAGTACATCTCCTGTGCAACTAGTTTACTTTTTATTCAATGGGTATTTTGCCCATGTATTGTATTTATAAAAGTATAATATGTGATAATGTAGCAGAAGACAGGCAAAATCATAGATAATATGATGGGAATTTTAGTTTGTTTTCCCCATGGGAAATAATTTGAGAAATATAAATGCCAAAATAAAATTGTAATATTATGAAGGAAAAAAACACATTTCTAAGAATCTTCAAGATAAACATGAGAGTTGAAATAAAATTTTTGGCTTCTGCCTCTTAGTACAGTAGACTCTCCATTAACCAGAACTCAAGCAACTCACACACTAAAGCAACTGCAAAGATAAATAAATAAATAAAAGACATAATACTTTAAATAAAAGTTAAAATAAAATCAATTTCTAGCAGAAATATATGTTTAAAATTGCCATGCCATGCTGTGAGTAAGCCCAGTCTTTGCACACGTTTGTCTCCCACTCCCACCAGTTCACCATATGTAAACATGAAATGTTTTACAGGCATGACTTCATGCAAAAAAATGACTAATTTTGATGGGACAATTCTGGGCTTTTAGAAAAAATATAATCTCAAAAATGCTATCTACATTGTCAGTTGTGCTTGGGATTCTGTGAGAAGTGAAACGTTACGGAAATATTGAAGAAAGTTGTGGCCAGCTGTGATGTCTGTGGAATCCTTCGTCTTCTCCATCAACTTTGAGGGGTTTCCAGTTAATCATTCAGCTACCAGTAGCAGAGTGAAATCTGTGAGTTAGTTCATTCTGCTAACAACAAAATGAAATTGTATCAAGATGTTTTGGTGTGAATGAAGCTATCCCAGTAACTTATACCCTTAATATAAAAAAACACCATCAAAGCTGCTGTGAATTGTGAAAAAATGAATGTTGCAGAGGAGGAAGAAAGTGATGATGGTGGGTATGAGTTGGAAAAAGTATCCTGGAAGAGAGTTACTTCAGTATTTGAAATTGTAATAGCTTTTGCAGAACAGCAACCCTTCTTTAATTCTCAACATTTTATGCAGCCGCACATCATTCAAAACCTGACTTTGTGTGAGAGGTATAGGGCCTCAAAGCAGGCTGATGTTCATTCATTTCTCAAGAAAGCTACATGCAAGTTTGCCAGTATAGCATTACTGACTGTTCTACATCCAAAGCCATCCACACCCACTTCTCCTGATCCTGTCCCAGCTACATCATCACATTCTGATGATCCTGATGTGATGTCTACCCAGTAAACTCTCTACCCCGACTATAACAGTTTTAAGTGTGTGTGTGTGTTTTCTAAGTTGCTTGAAGTTAAAAAAATTATGTTAGTGAAGTTCATTTAGTTAAAATGTTTATTGATTGCCATTTAACTAAAATTGCATACTGCATTCACAAAGCTCTTTTTATAATAAAACTGTGCTACATTTAGTTGTTTGTTTTTATTTGTCTTAATTTCCTTTTAATTACTGCATTCAATGTTAATATCAAGGTAATACAGAGTTATGGTATGGTATGGTATAATATGGGTTATAGTTATTAGCTAGGCCTACTTTCAATAGTAACTCTCAAGTAACCAGAAAATACATCTGTCTGGGTTCTACCAATCCCCATGGCTGCTGGTTAACTGGGTCGACTATATCACTGAAACTATATGATTACTCTGAATTATAAGGAACAGTGAAGAAACTGCTGTGTTTTTTTCTTTCACTTGACTTAGAAAATTGTCCAGTTCAATCTGTGAAAAATTTATATTTGCATGGATTCTGACTATCAAACCTTACCTTCATCTTATATTTTCTCTTCCTTTCTCCTATCTTCTGGTTCACATTTATATTTTATCTTGTACTAGTATACATCTTTTAAACTCCTTGAAATACTTATTTTAAAAGATGAGATATAAAGAAGAAAATTAAATACTTAGTTCATTAGGTAGGTATAGCACAATAATAATAATAACATGCAAAAACCAGAAAGAGTTAAAGGATTAGTTCAGAACAATTTTTGCAATGTATAAAAGAAAGTGATGATGACTTGGGCAATATACTTCCATTACTAATACAATTACTGTAGTTCTTAAATGTGATGTTATGCTCTGGAGATTGCAGTTCAATGAGTATTGGGGAAAAGAATGCAGTTACCCTTTCACCCACACATTGTTAAACTCAACAAAATGAAATTAAAGTTCAGAGAGGAAAATGGGATTATAGTAGCATCATTGCTTCCTGAGGGCTATCTTTTACAAATTTGACCTTTGCTACACTTCATTATTCCAAAATTGATAGATCATGTTCACAGAACAAAATCTGAATATCTGAGGGCTACACTGTTGCCTAAACAAACAATTGCAGGTGTTTGCTTTTATAAATGTTTTCTTCCTTCTGTGTCAATGTCTTCTGAGATTTGGTCTATGACATTAATCTCCATTCTCTGTAGTTGGAAAAGTAAACTCTCTAGAATAAATTTGAATGAATAAATTATATGTTTTAACCTACTTTATATAGAAATTTACAGTGGGGTTCTAAAGTCACACTGGAATAAAGTTTCATGAATAATAATGATGGAAATTATTACTGCATCTCATTCCAAGTGGGTAAATAAAAATACCACACCAAAAATAAGAATATTTATATTTTGCTTTCTTATTTTTTAAGTTTTGTAAAAATCTTATTTTACATGGAAACTTTCTTCATACATTTTATAAAATCTCAACTTATTTATTGTTTAAGAAAAAGATTACTATTGATATAGCACAGTTAATTTAGATTTTAGTTTTAATTTCCTGACTGTGTGAGGACTAAGGTCTCAGTGTAATTATAATTAACATTGGATTTATCAGGGACATTATGGAAACTAATAAAAAACATTAATAGCAAAATTAACTAATATTTTATTAATAATATTTTATTATTGAATAGACTATAATCAAGTTAGCTTGCCTTTCCTTATCTTTAAAATAAACTTCTGTCTCCATTTGTAAACTTAAGTTGAAACCATTTGTCTCAGGCTTTGGATATACCAATATGGTGGGTTTTCAAAGTAAACTACCTGACAAAATGCTGGCATCTAGTATTTAGCGATGTTCATTTCTCTCTTTGCCATTAAAGTCAAGCTGATTCACTCTGTCTCCTCTTCTGATTGGTTTATACTGGGGTGCCAAAAAAATTATACACATTTTAAGGGATGTTATCAATGTATTAATTTTTGAAGCTGAATTAAATTATGGTAGCAATGTGTATTATGTCATTTGCTCAAAAGATAGCATTAATCAAATGAATGCTAGTGTTACCATTAGACAGGCAGGACAGTCAAAGAAAATGGCAGAAGCATGATTGTTGTTCAAGGAGTGCAAGACCATTTTGAAGTGGTATTTGAAATTTGAGAACATTAATTGAGTTTCCCACACATTCTCTTGACTTAACACTCCTTAACTTCTACCTACAGAAGGCCTTGCAGAATATGGTATACCATAGAAAACCAGTTAAACTGCTAGTACTTCAGAAAGAAATTGAAATGGCATCCATAGCGATATAAGTGGATACTTTGGTCAATATTGCTTAAGCAGTAGTTTGTTGTAATCAGAAGTGTCTGGATGCTGATGGTAACCACTTTGAGCAATTCTTAAAATTGCACGAGTCAAATGTAATTTGTATTCATCTTTTGTTATCTGTATATATTATTACATTTTTAATGCTTTTTTTTCTTTCTTAAAATGTCTATACATTTTTTGGCACCCTTTGTAAATAAGGGTACACTGATAAATTTCACCTCCACTGTAATTTTTTTTTTTATATTAGACATATCTGGATATAACCACTTCTGTGTAGTCACATGGTATCTCTCCTCCATCATTCTTGACCTGGCACACACAGATGCTTATATTTTTCACCCAGTGTACATCAGAATGAAAGAGTGTTCAGGATTTGTTTCAAACAGTATGCTATTATTGAATTCTGAACAGTGAAAAATGTTCCTCCAATTTTTTTGAAATTTTTGAAAAAGAAGGTAAGAACTTCTTAAAGAAGATCTTTACAGTTGATGAAATTTGAGTCCATCATTATGATGTAAGAACTAAAGGAAATCTATGGAATACTGCCATAAGGGATCACCTCAGCTAAAAAATTTTATAACTTAGGCCTTGTCTGGGAAGACTGGGAAGCACTCTGTTTAAACTGAATCTGTGAACAGTCACTCATTTCAATGTGTATTGGGTGAAAAATGTAAGCATCTGTGTTTGCAAGGTCAAAAATGATGGAGGAGAGATACCATGTGACTACACAGAAGTGGTTATATCCAGATATGTCTAGTATAACAAAAAAATACTACAGTGGAGGCAAAATTTATCAGCCCACCCTCATAAAATAATATAAAACTACCTTTACCAACATGTGGGAATCCCACTGGGGATAAAGTGGTTTTCCACAGGTGTAATGATTAATCTGAGGTCAGAAGAGTTCTTAATACTCTTATATCTTTGTGGATTTGATAATTTTGCATTTCAATGCATTCAACTATGGCAGAGTTTACAAATAGCATGGCCTTGTAATAAGTATTATAATCAGGATTTATTTTTTAAAATATCTATGTCCAAAGGATTCCAACTACTGGCTTAAATAAGACACCTGGATGACTCCAAGCACAAATAAATTCTACCTATCAATCTCATTTAATATATACACCCTTGCTGGAGTCATTCAGTTCTTTCCCCTCCTTCTTTGATAAGTTGTATCCAACTTCCTCACACATATTCACATAAGCCTACTTCTTAATTGCTGGCCACTTTCCGTTCTGGCAACCTCCTTCCAACTTTCTAGTTATTGGCAGTGTTGAAATGATTTTGATCTTGCTCATTATTTTGATTTTCAACCTCAACCATTGGCTTTGTTTAATTCTGTACCCCTCTAAAGTTAATTCTTGGATATGTTAATCTCCATTTCCTCTCTCTGGCAACAGTTTCCTCACTGCTACTCTAACAACAAAACATTGGGTACAAGAGAATATACTGACAGCACAACTTCACTCCCAGGCTAAAGTCTAAAGCAAAGGTAAACAAACCAACTTCTAAAGTGTCATGTGTAATTTAACAATATGATTACTTTCAAGAAGAATAATATTTTTCATAATGTACCTTTACTTCCAGCTGCCCAAATATGTCCGAATTCTATAATCTAGGGATGGAAAGTGGATGTTTTCAAACTGATGTTTATTCCATGTCTGTCTCACAAGGATGAAATTCCTTACCTTGAATAAATATTATTTTATCTTTCTTCTACCAAGTTGTTGCATTAAATATAAAACAAAGAAAAACAACACAGTATATAGGTAAATATTTTTTACACCTCCAAGATCCTATTAGAAAAAACTAATGAAGTGACCCAGTCACTGAACTGTTAGCCCAGTTCCAGTACAACTTTGGATCGAAGATACATGAGAAATATAAGGTGAGTCAGTATAGCTATTTTAAGGATGTGCAAACAGAAAGAAAAATCACTATGTTTTAGGAAAGATCCTGGGTGTCAGAAATAAAGGGACCACTTTAGGAAATCGAAAAGCTTGCATTTGAACTAAATTTCCCTTTAAAAACAGAATGTATTTCTCAACAATATTCAACAAGATGTTACATAAATAAGGATAAAATATACATCATAAATATGAAATGTTTTGAGGTCAGGAACAACTTCAAGTAGAGATAAACAATGATGTATGGATTAAAAATCACACTGACCGTGTTAGAGAGAAGTCTGAATGACACAAAATCAAATTACACTAATAGGATATATATTAGAAAAATAGTTCAATGACTTAAATAAAAGGGATAAAGTAATATTCACAATGAGGAAAAGATGACTGCCCTGGAGAACAGACTAAGAATAAGGAAGAAATGATAATTAAAAGGAAAAAAAAGAAATCAAAAGAAAACATTACCGGTGAAAAAAATAACATAGCATGAAAATGTAGACTGAGTCATATATCAGGAAACTTTAGTGAAAACAAATCCATACTAAGAAACCAAACAAACTTCAGTGGAGTTTTCAAACTTTAGAGATAATGAGAAAAGATTTCAAAATAATACAAGAAATTAAAAGTAATATTTTATTAAAAAAGAGCGAAATTAAATTTGCCTTCAACTTTTCTCATGCATCTTAAATAGTATAATATAATGAAATAGCACTTATCTGGTGAAGAATAAATAGTGACATAAAATTTCATATCCACATTACTTGTCATCTGCATGTGAAAGCAACAAAATGGTATACACAGATGCAGAATACATAATGTGCAAAATATTTTTCATGAAAAATTTGCATGAAGTCTTATGCTAAAAATAAATTCCAAACCAAAACCATATCAAACAAATGAAAAAATTTTGCCTGTAAATGAATGACATTGAAAACAGAAATGTGCCCCACTTGTTCCACCTTTTGACAATTGTGGCACTGGGCTTTGGTGAAATATGTTTGGATAACAGAAATAGGTTTACATCAGACTTGTCAACTTACAAAGCTACACAGTACTTGGAAATGAATACAGATTAGGTCAGAAAGCTTGTACCCGTTATATTCACAGCTAGAAGAGAAGGATAATAGGACAATGACCTTTACAGTTAGAGGTAGATTTAGATAGAAAAAATCCAGAATTCTAGATAGCCTGCATTGTGAATTTTGTTTAAATTAGATCTAGTTCGAAGTGAGATCTTCATCTTCAGAATTTCTATTCCAGTGATGGGTTCTGATCCCTTTGATATTTAATTGTACAAAACACCTTAACCTTGTAAGAATTAGTTAAGCCAACTGTGCTTAGGTATCCTTTCTATCTACCTAATTGATTTCATTTTATCCTCTTAACAGCAGGTTCACATTTTTATTGTGCTAGGTTGCCTGTTTTCAAGACATTCCTATCAGTTGGCCCACAGAGGGTTCATTTTGATGATGATTGAAAATGTTATAGAGGCTCTATTTTTCCTTATAGCCTAGGCTATAACCAAGGGCCTGGTTCATGTTATTTACATTTTCCTTTTCTCTTATAAAGACTCTATATGTTTTTCCCCATATATTTTTCTCAGTATTTAATTGAGTAATTTTAATATGATCAAAAGATTGTAAGCTCCTTAAGAGTAAGAGTTATGCCTTTATTATGTATCAAGTCCCTAGATTCCAGTGCCTGGAATAAATTGAGTCTATACTAAATATTTATTAAAGTTCTATGGAGTGACCTGTAAAATAGTAAATATATAATTAGAGATTAAAAACATTAGCAGCCACATTTAAATATAAAAATCACATGTGTGTTTAATTACTATATAGCATAAAATGTTTTTAAAATTCAAACATTAATATTTTTAAATAGAAGTAGTCATATAGTAGGACATAGTTTTGGGGTTGAAATTCATCTCAGTATTTGTAGATACGAAAGACTTTAGAACATCTTTTTTTCCTTTCTCTGTTCATAAAACCAAGAACAAGCTAAGAGGTAGTAAAATAAAGCAAAATTCGTTATTTTTTTTTAAATTTCACAATAAATGGTGTTGTGACCTTAGCAACCAAATTAGCAAAAGTACACACTCATTTCAATTATATTTGAATATTTTGGTTTCTAATTTTTAAATCAAACTTGATATTAAGGGCATTCATTCTTAACAAAAATTGATAACCAAATCTGAAGCATTAAACTAAAACTGCAAGATGTTTTGAAAAGTGAATGGCATTTTCTAGGGAGTGTGGAAAAGAAGTAATTTCTCCCACTATTACGTTATTTTTGTTATCGTTGTTAGTTGGTTAATATATCATCACTGTGATGTAATAAAACTTGTTGGAACTTGAGGCCCAGATAGTACAAACCCTTCATTAACATTTAGTACATGTCTCACTTGAGCAAGTCACTTTAACTCTTTCACTGTGTTCATTGACTTCAAGATTTTTTTTTAAAGTGTGTCAAAAAAAAAAACCACAAAAAATAAAAAGTTGATATTTTGACTCTTCTATGAATTTAATATTTGAGCTACTTTGTATATAAATGACATTTTCCATTTAAATTTGTGTTATATGATAATAAATTTACCATTTTATTGAATTTTAGCAAAAAATACTCAAAACATACTAAGTGGTATTAATTAGATTTAAGTATAGAAAAATTAGAATCTGATGGCATTGATGATATAAGAATATTACAAAATATTGTATACTATGGCATACAAAACATCTTTGTGTTGATAGTGCAAGCCACAGGAAACCATTAAAAAATCTTATAAATAGAGAAAAGTCTTTGAAACAGTTTCATACTGAATAACAAAGTGTCTTTGAGCTCATGGGGTAAGCCCAAACACTACAATCAACAGATGGAAATGTTCATTCAGATATATTTAAATGTTGCAGCAAAAGGGTCAATTTTCTCTGATTCAGTTATTTGCCTGTAAAGTATGGGATGATTGTATTTACTTTCCAGTTGCTATAGGGATTTAAGTAAGATAATAAAAGAAAGGGAGAAAAACAATGAAGGAAGGAAGAAATAAAGGAAGGCAGAAAAGTATAAAGGAAGAGAAAGAAATATCTAATTTTTAGTATGTATTCATGTCATTTTCTTACGAATTTCACTGATTTTTCTTACTGGTAAAAAAAAAATAAACATTTATTCAACAACTATTAAGTCACTTCCAGGTTCTAAACATAGTTCTATTTACTGTGAAAACAAATTAGGAATAAATACATGCTGTACATCAATTAGTCTTGTTAACAAAATAAAAACCACTTTAGGTTTTCTACAGACAGAATTTACTTTAGGGTGCTGAGATGTGAGTGTTCAGAAGCTAAAAAAGTAAAATGGGAAATATAAAGTAACAAAGAATTGTGAGAACCAGCTACAACTCCGGGGCTGAATGAACTAAAGAAAAGTGAGGCCCTATGGAGCTGAGACTGAGACTTGGAAGAGGAGGATGTAGCCTAGTAACTAGTGGTGTCATAAAGGAGTGGTGCCACACAGCTACTGATACCTCTAAAGGATGTGATGAGGCTAGGTCTAGCAGAGCCAAAATAATCTTCAGGCTACACCAAGAGTGAAGGATCATTGCTAGTGTGACTGGCCACCAAAACAAGATGTAGTTCCTCCTTCTCTGCTTTTACTTTCCAGTCTTCCTATAGTCCCTGTTGACAGAACTTATCAAGAAGGTAGCTGGGAGAAGCGAATGTAATTCAAAGGGTAATGGCCATAGCATAACAAAAACATAGAAAGGTAGGCTTGGAGTTGAAAGAAAATAGCATAATAATGGACACAGGTGTCACCCTCAAAATAGTCACTATTTACAAAGAAAATATAATCATATTAATTACTGTACTTGAGCTATTGTTTAAGATGTTACATTACTCAAAACCACAAGAAGGCAATTGAGTATTTGACTTGAGTAACTTAATCACAATGCAAACTTCTGCTACCATTAATAAACAACACATAATAACTTCTAAAATTTCATATGCAAACAAATTCTGTATTTGGTTGCATAATTTCTCAGTTGGTTATATTTACCTATTCAGAATAACCAAATTTACAGTCAAAGTTTAAAGATTAAAAATGATTTTGAGTTTGGGTTAAATGTTGGTTGCATATAAAGTTCTGATAATGACTTTCAAATTATTATTATTTTTTTTGTATGTGGGTAGTTCCCTGGCTGGAAATCGAACCCAGGCTGCATCGTCGACAGTGCCAGCGGCCAAAGCCTTAAGCCACTACACAACCAGGGAACTCCCCACAAAAATTTAATTACTCGAAACCTCTTAGTTTTAAATATTAAGCCACTTCAAATCAATCTTCTTACATTGTCCACAAATCATTACAGCTTAACGGTCCCCAACGCTATTGCCAATAAACTAAAGATCAGATATGGATGTACATTTGTTATGCTGACAATATTTTTTCCTATTGCTGTTTTCATTGTGTGTTTTCCAGCCACCTTGTCTCCAAATTGCTGATTCAATCCTCTGTTTCATCTAGTCCCCTGCTGATTCTTCCTAATACATTTTTCATTTCAGTTATTGTATCCCTCATTTTTTATTGGTTCTTTTTATGGTTTCTTTGTCTTTTTTTTCATGCTTGCTGTATCTGTCGAAGTTTTCATTAAGTACCTAAATTTTCATTAAGTACCTTGAACATCCTTATAACTATTGTTTTGATCTCTTGTCTCTGGTAGGTTGCTTGCCTCCATTTCATTTAGTTCTTTTCATGGAGTTTTTGCCCTGTTCTTTCATTTGGAACTTATTTCTTTGTTTCCTCATTTTGGCTGCCTTTTTGTTTTTGTTTCTATGTATTAGGTAGATCTACTATGTCTCTGAGTCTTGCTATGTGGCTTTATGTATTAAGGTGCCCTGTCATGTCTGGTGACACAATTTCTCTGATCTCCTGCACTGGGTGCTCCAGGAGTGTCTTTTTTGTGAGTTGTATATGCCCTCCTGTTATAGTTGACCCTTGTCAGTGGGTGAGACTGACCCTCAGCCTAACTGGCTGTGAGGTTTGACCAGGTCCACAGCTTATTGGCTGCTGAGTATTGGGAGGGGGTGGAGGCTTATACAATGGATTGGGATTTGTCCCAGCTGGCTCTAGTGCTTGTTGAGACCATCCTTTGGGTATGCCAATTGTGGGGCTAATTGGGTGGTGTTGTGCTGTGGTCTGAAGTCAACTTCAAAGTATGTTGGTTCTGGGGCCTCTTGCGAGGGTCAGCTACTGCCTGTGACCAGCCAAGGAGTATAGGTAGGAGTTACAATGCAATCATGATTGGTCACTGCCTTTACTGGACTTGGAGACATGTGGAAGTGGTCACACTATGAGCTGAGGATGGCTGCTACCAGTATTGGGTCTAGGGTAGCTTCATAAAAAGCCAGGATACACCAAGGCCTGCTGCCATTTTCCAGTTCCTGTAAGGTTCAACTGCTTGATAAAACCTCTTACAGTATGAAGGTGGGTGTGGCAGGGTCTCAGTGAGTCACCAGGGTGGAGCAAAAGGAGCTCATCAGACCAATTCAGATTTCAATTTGGCCACAGGCATGGGAGAAAACTCAATATAGGGAAGAAGTAGCCGATCTGCTGGCTGCATGGGAGGAGAACCCTCGTGGGGAAAACAGAAACTGTCTTTCAGCCTTCACTGCAAAGCTATACACCTCAGCCTCTGCCCCATATGCTTCCAATGCCCTCCAAGTCCTCATCCCTCTACCAGAGCCCAAGGTGAGTACTGCAAGTGAGTTTATGTGTGGGCCCTTTAAGAAGACATTTGAGTTTTCTGCAGCCTTCCATCCCACCCAGAGAGTTGAATCTCCACTGTTTTTTACAGCCAGATATTGTGGGGGCTTCATTTTCTGGCACCAGACTACAGTCTGGGGAACCTGATGTGGAATTGGGATCTCTTGCTCCTTTGTGGGGAATCTCTGTGGTCAAGGTAACCCTCCCAATTTTCATTTGCCACAGGGAGATCTGGGGCCAGCTTGTTTTGTGTCTCTGCCTTTCCTACTAGTATTGATGTGGCTTCTTCTTTATGTCCTTAGTTACAACTTCTATTCAGCTAGACTTCAGATGGTTCTCCAGCTTGGTCATTCTATAATTTAGTTATAACAGTAATGTATTCATAGAATGAGGCAAGCACAGTGTTTATCTACTACATAATTTTAGATTTCAAAATTTTATTGATACAGAAATTTATTATTAAAAGTAAAAAATCTTGTGTTTAATTTTTTCTATAATATTTGACATGAATCATACTTCTTCTTATTTTCCTCGTATATATGAATTATACCTTACAAAATAAACAACTGAACATTTATATATGTTATCTTATTTAAACCCTCATAAAAACTTGTATAACATAGGACAAATACTGTTGGATTTCCTACACAAACACATCATAATCCTAACAAATTATAATAAAATCAGTTATAGCTAGGGGTGGATTATAGTTACAAATGAGAAGTCAGAAACTCATAAAAATTAAATGACTTTCTCAAGGCCTTATACTTATAAAAGTATAGACTTGAGAAACAAAATAATGTTTTGTAAATACTTCCTATATATTATTTATGATTGTGCCTATTTAAATTTGACTTTTAATTTGACTTCAATTTTGGTTTATTGTAGTTCTTCATCCATTTCAATGGACATATGATATTTACTTAGCTTTTTCTCTTGTGGAACCTCCCCAAATTCTGTCCATTGTGCATCACAATATCCTAATTCTCCCCATGTTTTACCAACTGAGAAATGAACATATGACCCAGGACTGACACACAATCTTACCTGGCATTTAATAGATACCCCTGCTTGTGTCTACTGAGATTGGGGGTGGTGGTGGAAAGTTTTAACTTTCTGCTATTTTATTATAGGTCCTTTAGCATTTCCTGATTCCATAGGTTACTAATGTATTAAAAATATATAATGTTTAAAATGTATTTATTTTCTAGCAGCTTCTGTAGTGGGTGCATTGGCCTGTTATATGCTATTACATGTTGCCCAGACTGGGTATCCATGTATTATTTTGGATTTATCAAGTATTACATTGAAATAAAGTAAAACATAGAGAACATCCATGACTAGGACAATAGCCCTCTTCCCCACCTTTTCCTAAGAGCTAAATAACTAAACACCATCAGCCATTGGAGAGAGGGAGCATAATAAATGACATTGTCTTTGTGGAATTTCCATTTCTTAGTTGCCAGGGTTCTGAGACAATGAATCTGCCATCACTCCTATATGGAAGGCCAGTGTTTATGAACCTATTCATCTTCCATCTACTCAGCTGAAAATTACACATAGGACTACAAGATATATGGTACATCAAACAGAGTGAGGGCCAAAGACCAGTCACTGTTTCAAGGAGCCAGAGTGTCTGAATTTTCCATGGGTTAAGGAATGTCTTCCTACTGCCCACTAGTGAAGAGGTGCAGAACAAAGTGAGAATTATAATCAGATCAAGTTGAACATGTTTATTTTTTACCCATTTTTCTTTCTTATCTTAGATATTTCATGTTTTTATAGTATTGTCAATGACATCTTTTAATTTTCTAGTTGTTTTTTTTACTTCTAATGATTTCTACCTTTCAACATTCTACTAATGTAATTATTTGTAGATATCTTTAAAAATGCACTAAAATACAGTAGACTCTTAGTTAGCAAGGCATCCATGGTGATTGGTAGAAGTCATATAAGTGTACATGCACTCTCTGTTAACCAGAATTCAAACAATTGTAACTCTCAAGCAACTGGCAAAAATTTGCTGGTTGCTTCAGAGTGCTGGTGTTTGAGTTACAGTTAACAGAGAGTCTAATATAATTGTGTTATGCAGGATCCATTTATTTGAGGTAGTACAATCATTTTACAACCCTGTTGAAAATGGAAGTATCATAACTCTTTAGGATCACGGATAATAAACACCCAACTATTAATATAAAATCTCGATGATAATTCTGTAGTATCAATAAAAATTGCACTTGAAAATCAGCTACATTTGAAATTGAGCTGTCTTCCAAGAGTTAAACTATCATTTAATTGGGCTATCAAAACTGTAACCTGATTGAATTCACCTCTTTCTTTCAAATCTGTACCAAAGCAGTTAATATTGCCAAAGAAAATGAAAATATCTAGTCAGTGTAATATCCCTCTATAGCCACTGTTTTCAACTTTAAATCTTCAAATTGGCATTTCTCATTAATTTATCATTTTTTATGTATGTGTGTAAGTATGTATTAAGCTTGTTATCTCACATTCTTCACCACTCAATATTCTTGGTTTCAAACAAGAGAAATACAAGGGCTGCCTGGAAAGTATTCAGCCATATAAAATGAAAAATATAGGCATTTATGGCTGGATTTTTCCCACATAGCCCTCATAGATGATATTCAATATAAGCACAAAAGGGGAAGTAGGTTCTGGAGAGGATATCTCCATCAGCCTAGAAATTCAGGTTTGGAAATCAGTCAGAAACTGATAGAAAAATTTGTCCCCCTGCCCCACAAAATGATCTAATCATAATCCAAGAACATGTGAGTACGAGTTACTCTAGTGACAAAAGAAATTCTGAAGATGTGATTAGTTAAAGATCCTGAGATGGGAAAGTTATTTTGGATTATCTGGGTGGGTCCAATGTAATCACAAGGATCCTTACAAGAGAGAAGCAAGGTCACCAAAGTCAGAGAAGGAAATGTGATGACGGAAGCAGAAGTAAGAGCAAAACAGAGAGAGAAGGAAGAGAAAGGGAGAATGAGAAAAATTAAAACTAAGAAATTATATTAAAAGACACTATGTTAGTGGCCAAGGAATGCAGCTGGCTTCTAGAAGCTGAAAAAAGCAAGTAAACAGATTCTTTCCTAACACAGTCCTACCTACACCTTGAATTTAGACTTATAACCTCCAGAATTGCAGGATAATTGTAAGGTGACTGCTGTGTTAAGCCATAAGCTTGTGGTAATATTTTACAGTAGCAATCAGAAATTGTTATTGGAACCAAGAGGGGCATCATATAGTCACAATCCCATCACAAGAAGTATTTACTTAGGATGCTACTTAGCTTGCTCAATAACTTCTCAACACTTGTCATTATTGTACCACCGGAGCCTGCTGAATCATTTTTGCTGTTCTTTTATTACTCTCTCATGATTGAAAGCTCACATGGAAGCATAATTTTGGCTGAGTCTAGATCAAATTCCCATCTTATTTGCCATGGCACTGAGAGAATAAATCTGCCATAACCTTGTGTGGAATGAGAAACTTGCCTCTCATTTTTTCTTAGTATTCTCCAATAAAGGCTGCTGTAATTCTAATCAACTTAAAGAAATAAATATCCAATTTAGCCTCTGAATACTCTTCCTTCCTTTTCTTTAAAGTTGTCAATGACCTGTTTCTAAATAAGTACACAATTTTCATTCCTTATCTTAATTTTTTAGTGGCATACTGTTGATCATTCTCTTCTTGAGAAATAGTTTTTCACACACACACACGCACACACACACACACACACACACACACACACGATAATTCCCCTAAACTTGTAATTAAAGTGTTATTTATAACCACTAGACACTTATTTCCAACTGCTTCTCAATGTCTCCTTAAACACCCCAAAGGCATCTGAAACTAAAACATCTAAAGCTTCTTCTTTACTTTCACTCATAAACCTGTGTCTGCCCTATATTTCTCTAATTCAGCAGGCTGCACCACCAAATGTTGGTTTAGACTTCACTTATGTGTTTAAAGTAAAAGCTGGGAAATCCTTGAATTCTTTGTATAAAAACCATAGATTTGACTCTGGCTAACATAAATGTAAAATTATCCCAAGTCAATTTTGACTCCCCAATTCAACCAAATAATAGAAAATGAGGGTTTGATCCATCAATGAAATAAAAACTATAACAATGGTCTCATGGCAGGACCTGTATGGTTCGACAGCCCTCCAGCAAATAAACTTGAAGTATTCCAACTTTCATCACTCCCTCAAGATGAAAACATCTGAGAGACTTTACAAATAAGCAATGCTTCATGTAAATAATTTTTGGCTAACAAGTTAGGGAAGAGGAACCTACCAAAAATTCCCTACAGGGATATATGTATTCAGTTTTCAGGTGAAGCTAGAATATATAGTTTTATTGTTCTACTAGGTCTGTACATTGTGGGATCCAATAATACCATGAAAAAATAAAACCTGGATGCTGTTAAAAAACAGATGGATTCTGCATGATCACAAAATATAGTATCTATTACAAAACTTCATTTTAGCATTGTATTCTCTTGAGGCTAACTATATTGCAGCTCAAAACTCATTTTTTTTTTTTGTATTCCTATTTCCAGTCACCAGACTTTCACCTAGTTAAGTGCAACGGATTTCTAACTGATCATTAACTTTTCCTCTTATTTATCTCTCAATTGATTTTTCACCCAGCATGAAAGTGAACTTGTAAAAATCTAACAAGGATTATATCCCTTCTTAAAGTTCTTCAATATCTTCAAATTTGCACTCAGATAGAATCTAGATTTCATAATATTATTTTAAGGCAATGAATGGACTTCTACAAACTTATGGTGTTCTAGTCATTGCAATATTTGAATACTTTACTAATTTCTTAAATTCTCTGTGATAAGGTTTTATTCTTGCCTCTGGAATTGGACTCTGTGAATTCTTCAGGCTGAATTGACCTTCCCAATACTCTTCTAAGAGATATCTCTATCTTAGCCTTCACTAGTTTTTCAGGCAGATTATCTCTGATAACCCAATCTACATAAGGTATACTTTATTATTATCTCCAAATTGTACTCTAGTTTTCCTTCAAAGTACTTTTCACAAATTATAATAAAATGTACTTTGCTTCTTGTTTCTCGTAAGTTTCATACTAATAGGAACTATGTATACTTTCCTATTTCTGGCTCTTAGTTTTATGTCTAGCAAGCAGGTAGCACTAAAAAAATTCTTTTAAATTAAAGGAAATATTCAGTTCTTAGAGGAGCTATAACAGTATAATACAAACTGTGTGGCTTAAAACAAGAGAAATCTATAGCCTCAATTTTAGAGGAGATAAGTATAAAACTAAGGTGTCTGCAGGTCATGTTCCTCTTGAAATCTGTAGGGGAGGATCTTTTCCTGCCTCTTTATAGCTTCTGGTGTTTGCTAGCAATCCTTGGGATTCCTTGGCTTGTAGATGCACACTCCAATCTCTGCCTCTGTTGTCCTATGGCCAGCTTCCTGTGTTCACATCATCTTCTTGTAAGAATACTGGTCTACCAAATTAAGGCTCCACCCTATTCCAGTATGACCTGTTCTTAAAATAACTAATTATATCTATGTGACTCTTTTTCCAAGTAAGATCACATTCTGATGTAGTGGGGATTAGGACTTTATATTATTTCTTTGGGGACACAATTTAACAAATAAAAATGCATGATAGGAATAGAGGGCAAGATGGCGACCGGAGAGGAGGTCCGTAAAGCCTCTCCCAGAAAACACAATTGAACGGCTGTCCAGGAGCCAAGAAAGAGAACCCTGAGTGAAAGACACAACAACAGATGAGAAATCCACGCATCACAAGTAAACACCTGAAGGTTGGAAAGAAGGGGGCGAGAGAAAGAGAGGGAAGGGAGCTGAGACGGATCACAACAGGACCTGATTGCTGCTGGCTATCCGGGAGCAGCACAGTGCACGGGAGGGGAAGGCCAAGAGGTGACAAGAGTAAAAGCTGGCAAAGTGGTAGAATGGTGAGAGACCATGGGGGAGTCGGGTCTTAGAGCAGCATGATGGGGACAGAGCTTGGGAACCACCTTCTGAAGCTTTTGAGTAATAAGAGGGTTGAGCGAGGACTCTGAACAACCTCAGGCTAAGGTGGGTCCCCAGAGACAGCTTCTCAGTTCACGGGACCCTTGCGATCCACAGTACAAGCGCACAGGGCTCCTACGCAGGGCCATGGTTCCTATTCCCAGTCCACTGTGGAGGCAAGCCAGCTGCTTTCATACTGCCTGAGGTCAGGCCCATGGCTTTGGACTGGGAATACACATTACCATACGCATGCCCCTGGGGTCTACAAGCAATGCGAGCCTGCAGACTCCACCCTATATCTGGTTGCTGGAGCAGGCCCAGGAAGAAAGGAGGATTTGATAGCATTCACCCCAGCCAGCAATAACAGCCTCAGCCTGCATCACCCAGCTTCCCCAGCATAGAGCAGGAGGTGGAGGTGCCCCAGGGCACTTTTTGTTGGCCTCTCCCCTCTCCTACAGCCTCCCCAACAAACTAACTACAGGAAGCAGAGGGATCCTGGATAGATGTGAATCACCTCCAAATGTGGCAGGAAACCAGAAATAAGAAATAACTCCCCTCTCTCCCAAAACTTAGCCCCCAGAGCCACCTAGTGTCTACCCTATAGCAAGACACAACAAAAATACTAAACAGGGCTCCTGGGCGCTACTGAACATAACACCCTCATGTCAAAGAGGAAAAACCCAACAGACAGGATGAATTTCTTAAAAACTAAAACTGCTGAGAAAGAACATAAAATTTATCCAGAAGACAGTTTCTTAGACTCAGAAGGTTCTGAACTAAGTGACAGAGAATTTAAAGCAGCCATTCTTAAGGCCGTGAGAAAAATGAAAACATATGGCAGAACTCCATAGATGAGATGAATGACATAAGAAAGGAAATTCATGAACAAAAGGAACAATTTAACAAAAAATTCAAAACATAAGGAAGATCGAGATGGAAATGCGAAAGATAAATAATACAATAAAAGAAGTGAGAAACGACATAAATGTCATAGGAAAAAGGGCAAACCAGATGGAGGAAAGAATTGGTGATATTGAAGATCAGAACAAGGAAACATCTGGAGGAAGAGAGGGAATACAGAACCAAAAAGATTGAAAGCACTCTACAAGAACTATCCAACTCCATGAGACAAAACAACATCAGGATAATAGGATTAGAAGAAGGAGCAGAGCACTCTATAGAGAGCATACTCAAACAAATAGTAGATGAGAAATTTCCAAACCTGTGGAAAGATCTGGAACTCTAAGTTCAAGAAGAAAAAAGGTCCCCTAGATACCTGGTCCCCAGCAGATCTTCTCTAAGACACATGGTACTAAAGATGTCAATAAAATAAAGACAAACAGACAATTCTCAAGGCAGCCAGGGAAAAAAGAATTATAAACTTTAGAGGAAAATGCATCAGGCTGGCATCAGACTTCTCAGCAGAGACTCTGCAAGCCAGGAGGAAGTGGAATCCAATATTCAAAACTTTAAAAGAGGGGAACTTCCAGCCAAGAATTAATTATCCAGCGAAATTATCTTTCAGATACGAAGATGGAATAAAGACCTTCTCAGACACAGAAAAGTTGAAGGAATTTGCCAGCACAAGGGAAGAACTTTAAGAAATACTGAAGGAAACTCTTTTACCTGAAACAAAACATCAGGAAAAATGCAATAAAGTTGGGCCAACAAGAAAGAAACAAAAATAAAATAAAAACAAACAAAGAAATAAGTAATGGCCACAGGAAATCCTCACATATCAATCATCACTCTAAATGTTAATGGACTGAACTCACCAATAAAAAGACACAGAGTAGCAGAATGGATTAAAAAACAAAATCCATCCATATGCTGTTTCCAGGAGACACGCCTCAGCGATAAGGACAAACACAGACTCACAGTGAAAGGATGGCAAACAATACTCCAAGCAAATGGTAACCAGAGAAAAGCAGGAGTTGCCATACTGAGATCTGATGAAATAAACTTCAAGTTAAAAAAGATAGTAAAAGACAAAGATGAACATTACATAATGCTAAAAGGCACAAAACAACAACAAGAAGATTTGACACGATTTAATATATAGGCCCCCAACAAGGAAGCACCAAAATATACAAAGCAACTACTAACAGATCTGAAAGGAGAAACTGACAAAAGCACAATCATTGTGGGAGACTTAAACACCCCACTAACAGCCACGGACAGATCATCCAAATAGAAAATAAATAATATCAGCTCTAAATGACACATTATAACAATTGGACATAATTGACATTTACAGGACACTTCATCCAGCAAAAAGAGATTATACCTTCTTTTCTAGTGTACATGGAACATTCTCAAGGATAGACCATATGCTGGGACATAAAAGTAGCCTCAGAAAATTCAAGAAGATCGAAATCATACCAATTGTATTCTCAGACCACAAAGCTTTGAAATTGGAGATCAACTGTAAAAGGAAAGCAAAAAAAAAAAAAAAAACAACATATACATGGAGATTAAACAACATCTTATTAAAAAATGACTGGATAAAAGAACAAATAAAAGAAATGATTAAAAAAATACATAGAAACTAATGACAATGAAAATACAACATATCAGAATTATTGGGACACAGTGAAAGCAGTTATAAAAGGAAAATTTATATCTTTACAGGCCTATTTCAAGAAACAAGAAAAATCACAAATAAACACTTTGTCATTCCATCTTAAAGAACTAGAAAAAGAAGAGCAGACAAAACCCAAAGTCAGCAGAAGGAAAGAAATAATAAAAATTAAAGCAGAGCTAAACCAATTAGAGAACAGAAGGACAATAGAAAGAAATTAATATTACGAAGAGCTGGTTCTTTGAGAAAGTCAACAAAATTGACAAACTCCTGGCTGGAATAATCAAAGGACAAAAGGAAAGGACACAAATATCCAAAATTAGAAATGAAAGGGGAGAAATTACCACTGATACCACAGAAATATAAAGGATTATAAGAAAATACTGTGAAGGACTTTATGACACTAAATTTAACAACCTAGAAGAAATGGACAAGTTTCTAGAAACTTATAGCCTACCTAGACTATAGACTGAACCAAGAAGAACTGGATAATCTAAATAGACCAATCAATAGCAAAGGGATTGAAATGACTACCTGTAATCTCCCTAAAAGCAAAAGTCTGAGACCAGATGGTCTCACCAATGAGTTCTACTAAACATTCAAAGAAGAATTAATGCCTACCCTTTTCAGAGTCTTCCAAAAAATTGAAGAGGAAGCAATACTTTCTATTTCATTCTATGAGGCCAACATTACCCTAATACCAAAGCCTGGTAAAGACAACACTAACAAAGAAAACTATAGACCAATATCTCTGATGAACACAGATGCAAAAATACTAAACAAAATATTAGCAAACAGAACACAACAAAGCATCAAAACAATTATACATCATGATCAGGTGGGATTCAACTCAGGAGCATAAGGATGACTCAACATATAAAAATCAATGTGATATACCACATAAACAAAATAAAAGATAAAGACCATATGGTCATATCAATTGATGCAGAAAAAGCTTTTGACAAGATACAACATCCATTTATGATCAAAACACTAAATAAAATAGATATAGAAGGAAAGTATCTCAATATAATAAAGACCACATATGACAAACTGTCAGCTGACATCATACTGAATGGAGAAAAGCTGAAGCCTATTCCCCTAAAATCAGGAACAAGACAGGGATAACCCCTGTCACCACTGCTGGAAGTTCTAGCCACAGCAATCAGGCAAGAGAAAGGAATAAAAGGTATCCAAAGTGGGAAAGAAGAGGTCAAATTGTCACTATTTGCAGATGACATGATCCTTTATATAAAAGATTTCAAAGATTCCACCAGGAAACACTTAGAAACAATAAATGAATACAGTAAAGCCACAGGATACAAAATCAATGTACAAAAATCAACACCATTCCTATATACAAATAATAATCTTCAGAAAAAGAAATGAGGGAATCAGTTTTTCTATCACAACAAAAAGAATAAGATACCTGGGAATTTATTTAACAAACAAGTTGACAGACTTCTACATGGAAAACTATAATACACTTTTGAAAGAAATTGAAACAGACATTAAGAAATGGAAAAATATCCCCTGTTCATGGATAGGAAGACTCAACATTGTTAAAATGGCCATTCTGCCCAAAGCAATCTACAGATTTAATGCAATACCCATCAAAATCCCACAATCATACTTTTGTGAAATAGATAAAAGAATTATCAGATTTATATGGAACCATAAAAGAGCTCAAATTGCCAAAGCAATAGTACATAAAAAGAATAAGGCTGGTGGAATTACACCCCCTGACTTTAATATATGTTACAAAGCATCAATAGTCAAAACAGCTTGGTTTTGGCAGAAAAGCAGAAATATAGACCAATGGAACAGAACTGAAAACCCAGAAATAAATTCATAAATTTATGGACACATAATTTTCAGTAAAGGAGCAGAAAACATACAATGGGGAAAAGACAGCCTCTTTAGTAGGTGGTGCTGGGAAAACTGGAAACATATGCAAAGGAATGAACCTGAGCTGTGAACTCTTTCCATATACAAAAATTAACTCAAAATGGACATTAAAGACCTTAATATAAGACCTGCAACAATAAACAGTATAGAAGAAAACATTGGTACTAAAGTTATAGACCTAGGACTTGAGGAAGACTTCATGAACCTGTCCTCAAAGGCAAGGAAAGTAAAAGCAAAAATAAATGAATGAGACTATATCAAACTAAAAAGCTTCTGCACAGCAAAAGAAACCACCAACAAATCAAAGAGCCAGCCAATTGAATGGGTGAAAACATTTGCAAACGACACATCAGATAAGGGTCTAATATCTAAAATATATAAATAACTAATATGACTTAACTACAAAAAAAAAAAAACCCAATTAAAACGTGGGCAGAAGAACTAAACGGACACTTCTCCCATGAGGAAATACAAATGGCCAACAGACATATGAAAAAATGCTCATCCTCATTAGCTATCAGGGAAACGCAAATCAAAACCACAATGAGATACCACCTCACACCTGTGAGAATGGCTATTATCAACAAAACAAGGAATAACAAGTGCTGGAGAGGATGTGGAGAAAATGAAACTCTCGTACACTGCTGGTGGGAATGCAAATTGGTACAACCACTGTGGAAGGCAGTGTGGAGGTTCCTCAGAAAATTGGAAATGGAGGAACCATATGACCCAGCAATCCCCGTTCTGGGGTCCTACCCAAAAAACTTGAAAATCTTAGTCCGCAAAGACTTACGTACCCCAATGTTCATTGCAGCGCTGTTCACAGTGGCCAAAACATGGAAACAACAAAAGTGCCCTGTGACAGATGACTGGATAAAGAAGCAGTGGTACATATACACAATGGAGTATTACTGAGCTATAAGAAAAGATGAAATACTGCCATTTACAACAAAATGGATGGACCTGGAGATCATCATGCTTAGTGAAATAAGCCAGACAGAAATAACAAAGAACTGTAAGATTTCACTTATATGTGGAATATAAAGCTGAAAGCAACAAGGAAAAAAATTGAACAAACAAATAACCCATGGACACAATCAATAGTTCAATATTTATTGGGGGATGAGTGGGGAGGGGAGGGGAGAAAGGGGAGGGGATGGGAGAGGAGGAAGGGGAAGCTAAATATAAGGTGATGGAAAGAGAAGTCACATTAGGTGGTGAACTTATTATACATCAAGTTGACTCCACTATAGAATTGTATGCCTGAAACCTATGTAATCCTTGCTAACAGGTGTCACTCCAATAAGTCTAACAATTAAAAATGAATTTAAACATTTTTTAAAATTAAAAAAATAAAATAAAGTAAGTGGATGATAGAAGTAATGTGTAAATTCACCTTATATGAATTACTATTTCTAAAGCAGAGTGAGACTTACCTATAATGTGCCTTTAAAGTGAGTTCATTAACCAGGAAGCCTGATTACCAATAAGAAATAGAAAAAGAGAGAAGCAAGAGATGCAAGATTTCTCTTTGTACATTTGTCCATCAAAACCAGAAAATTCTGGCCAAAGAAGACAGATGTTCATTCTACTTTCCTAGCAAAATTGCTTACAATTAAGATTTTTAAAATTGGGTATAACATACAAAAATGTTTACTGTATTATATTTTATTTTCTTCTCTCAGCCTGATATACTCTACACTAAAGAACAAATCTGGAAAAAAAATGATGACTGCTAAATGCATATAACTGATAATAGCATAGGGTTTGGTGGGAATAAGTGATCAATAAGAAAATACCTAAATCAGAATTATGGAAGTGTCATAAAAATATGACAAACCTGTGACACTTGTATTGTTAATATATTAATTGATGTGTGTGTGTGTGTGTGTGTGTGTTGCAGAGTATGTGTGTAACTATATTCCAATCTGTTGAGTTTGAATAGCAGGTTTTAGTCTTGCTTGATCAAAACCTATTTTCTAGTATAAAAAAATGCTGATGATAACTCATTTACTATGACAAATTTGCCCAGTTTATGCAACTCTGTGAGGTTTGGAGAAGACAAACCTTTTTCTGGTAGCACATTTAATCTACCACTTGTCCTTAAATTTAAAGCACACATTAATGAAAGTAGATTATATACTATTTTACACTTCACTTCTCAATATTGCCTGAAAGTTGACCATATGTTATTCTAAAAATTTTTAAGACCACCAATCTTACACTATTACCCTAGTCAATAGAGATGATTCAATATTTAATTTTATTTGTCTTCTTTAAGACATTTGACATTATTGCTTACACCCTCCTTTTGAAACTCATCTCCTTTGTATTCCACAATATCTACTATACTTTTCTAATGTCTCTCCTAACTCTGTAACCACTTCTCTTCACTACCATTTTTAAATTGTCTGTGTTCTATAGTGTTCTAGCTTTAACTTTCTTCTCTTCATTTATAAGTTATTCATGAAAAAAAAACTTATGTTCTCTCATTGTTCAAATCTTCCCTTCATGCTGCTGTTCCCCAAATTTTTAGTCCTAGACCAGATCGGTGTCCTAAACTCAAACGCCGTTTAACCAGGGTTTTACTATACTTGGTCTTACCATCAATATAAAAAATATCAACTATCTAAATTATACTTTACCAATTCCCCTATAAACTTGATCAACCTATAACATACTACATTTCAAGGAAAAGCACAGTAAACCAATGGAGAAAACACGGAATCACCTTCTCCTTCATCTTCCCCAATACAATTATTCATAACATTTTGTCAACTATAAATCTCTTTTGGGTAGTTCTCTCCCTCTGTATTTCCATTGCTTCTCTCCTAGTTACAATTCATATTTGTATGAATTATTTCAAAAGGTTTTTCTTGTTCCTTTCAAGCTGAGAAGCCTCAAGGATTGGATAACTACCACATATCCTGTGAGATGTTCTCAGAATAAACATTTTTAAAACACAAATATTAAAATATCTCTTTTCAGCTGCATTTCCTTTTATATCCCTCCATAGTTTACTTATAAAATTCCAAATACTGTATTATGGCACACCTGGTATTTCATTATTTTACTTTTATTTAAGTATTACTTCTTGCTGCTTGATACTTATGAAAAATCACTTTTGAATTTGCTAATACAAACTGCTTGGATTTTATTACAACATTTCCTATCTGTCTATCATAGACATATTCCTTATCATTATATGTGGTACTTCTTTTTAATTAAACAACTCTTAATTAACTCTTCACCCATTTTTGTTCACTTAGAAAGCTTGTATTCAGGCTCAAGAATCTCTTGATATGTCCCTTTTCCTTACTGCCCCAGAATGGTTTGCATCCACTTAACTTTTGTCTGTAAAGCAACTCGACCCTAGCTCCATCAGAGTGTTTAGCATTTATGATAGTCTGCATTTTGCATTAGATTATGACTTCATGAATGATAGAAACTGTTTATTTCTTTTCTTATCTCAAGTAATTTTCACTTCTGAGAAATTTTTAATTAAGAAAGTTAGTATTTACTGAATTAAAAATTATACATAGTCTAAAATTTAAATATAATCATTTTATTGTGTGTCTAATAGATAGGAAAAGAGCATAAATGATTTCCAATTATATTGAACATATGAGTTTATCTTTGGATAAACTATTGAAATTGCAATGTAAAACAACATGTAAAGCCTGCTACTATAAATAAATTTAATAGTAACACTTTTCCTATTTTTTAATGTCTGAAAATTGTCATATAAGAAATATTTGAGCACAAAGAAATGTTAGTTTAACAAAGAAATAACTAAGGGATTGCTTGATAATTATCACAAGTATTTAAACAGCTGTCATGGGAAAGTGATTAAAATTGTTAAGTTGATTTTAATTTTCATAAAAAAGAACCACAATTATTTGATGAAGGTAAACCTACTTTATTTCAATGGAGAATATCTATTCTCAATCTTCTAAACATGCTCTTACCTAATTGACCACTAGTAATTTCTAAGATAGAAAAATCCTTTCCCCTTCATTGCAGCATTGTGTTATGGATGTACAATTTCTAATTCATGTAATTTAGTTGCAGTCTTTTGTTTTGTTTTTATGTTTTTCTTGGGTAGTCCTATGTCTTATTTTATGCTTGATTTTATATGTTTCCCCTTATCAAAATAACTTTTGTTTGATGCTTATTGTCTAAAGAAAGTTTTAACTCATACATTATACTTAAGCTGCAAATTATAAGTATTTATTGGTTATATATGTATTTTTTTTCTTATCTCATATATTTACTTCAGTACAATTTATTCCTTTCTTTACTTTTTCCTTTTCTATCTTATCATTTTTACTTAAAACTCTTTAATCTGTAATAAATCATATATAAGAACAGTGGTGTCCAACTTTTAGGCTTTCTTGGGTCATACTGAAAGAAGAATTATCTTGGGTCACACATAAAATACACTAATGCTAATAATAACACATGAGCTAAAAAAATAGGTCACAAAAATAATTTCATAATATTTTAAGAATTTGTGTTGGGCCGCACTCAAAGCTGTCCTGAGCCATAGGTGGGACATGCCTATATAAGATCATATTTTACTATAATACTTTAACAAAATTGTTTATTCTAATATTTGAAATTAATGAAGCTTGTCTTAATACCAGAGTCATGTCTTTCCTGCAAAACATTTTTTATAAAATTGAAATTTGAACAATAAAATAAATTGCTAACAATATTTCTGTGGTTATTTCAACAACTCTCTAGTCTCTAGTGGGAAGATTATGTGAATTCTTTTCAAATGCCCTATAATCTTTTATAATTTAGGAATTATAAGAAATACAAAGAGCTACTTATACAAGACACATGTTATAATTAAAAGTTAACATTAAAAGTATAAATACAAATGCCTAAGTGTTTGATTTTTAAAATAATGAGGGCAGGCTGCTAAATTTTGCATCCACTATAATATTTCTTTTGTTACATTTGACATATCTGGGTATAACCAGTCCTTTGTAGTCACATGGCATCTCCGTCCATCATTCTTTACCTTGCACACACACGTGCTTATATTTTTCACCCAGTGCACATCAAAATGGAAGAGTATTCAGATGTTTGGTTCAAACAGCATGATGTTATTGAATTCTTAACAGTGAAAAAAAATTTCTTCAATTGAAATTCAGAGGTGAATGCAAGCTGTTTATGGTAATCAGTGTGTTGACTTGAATGCAGTAAGATGCTGGGTAAAGCGATTCATTTGTGATGAAGAGGTGAAGTCTGCCACGAGAAAATAGTTTCGAAAACAAAACATTGACTTTTTTAAGGAAGAATTTCAAAAACTAGTGCAGCATTAGAGGAAGTATATTGAATTCTTTGGTGTTTTTGTAGAAAAATAATTATGCAGCTTTGAAAATAAATGATGTAAGTATATTTCTACCTCATTTTATTAAAATACCTTTCATTTCCATAAAATGTGTTTTCCCATTTATTTTCTACTTAAGTGGAGGGAAAATTTATCAGCCTGCCCTGGTATTTTAAGTAGCACCTTAGTCAAAATGGAATTAGTCCACATGTTGTAACTTATGTACAAGAAGAATAACAAATCTCACTGGCATTAGTTTGATGATTAACTTTCTTGTCATTAGAATTATTTCCTCAATCAGCAACACTGGCTGCCCCTTGATTTGTCCCTTCAGAGGCTGTCCCTGTATCCTTATCTGTCCCTTGCTTTAGAAAAAGTGTTGAGGAAGAGTCCCTTGTAGTATCTGTACAGACTTTGCTTCTATATTCAGAGATTGCTGGTTTTATTGTCATTGTACTTTTTTTTTACTTCTACATACAAGGTACAGACAGAGGGGAAATACTGCCATTGATAATACTGCCCAATCTTGGGAAAGAAGTAGTGATGAAGTGAGAAATCCAGATCCATATTCTTGGGTTTAGTCCTTGGTTTTTTGTTCTGCCAGTAACTAACATTCAGCAACAAACTTAACCCTTCTCTGCTAAAATGGAATAAAAAGAACAGTTGTGTCTTAGAATGTCTGAGAATAAATTTAATTTTGTAAAAACTTTAGAGTAGTGTGTGGTACATAGTAAGAACTCAATATATGTCAGTTATGATTATTTAAAAGGTGACATTAATGTTTATGTGTGTAACCTCATTATTGTATTTGAGCACACCAAATTAGAACATACACCTAGACCGATAAATGACATAAACAGGACAGTGTTATATTATATAAATGTAGCACAGGTTCTTTACTACTATAAGAGAGCAGATTGTCCATAGAGAAAAAGACATATGGCTACAAAGGATTCTAAAGAGTGTGCTACAAAATCAAATATAGATTGGATAGATAGACATAAGGATAGTTAAATAGATAAATGGCTTGGCTTTGTTTTATTTCTTTGTTACTTAACACTTTTAGAGATAGTTTCATAAAGCAAGCCTATTTAGTCCACACAAATTACTCAACTGGAAGGTTGGGCAAAGGAAGTAAAATATTGAAGAACATCATCTTAGTTACAACAAAATTGTACTTTCAGTGATGATGACCTATCTGCTTCTGATCTATGGAGACAATATTATAATATTTGGAGACAAAAATTATAGCAAATCCCAAAATAACCTGTTTTTCTTATTAAAATTCTGATAGATTTTACCCTGCTTCAATATCTAAGTTTATGATAAAACAAAACAAAACAACCAGTGCTTTATACAATATTTTGTCTAGTACATTTGCAATGATCTGAATTTTTGTGCCTTCCAACTCCAATTCATATGTTGAAGTCCTAATCCCAATGTAATAGTTTTGAAGGTGAGGATGTGATTAGGTCTTAAAAATAGAGCCCTAACAAATGAGATTTGTGCCTTTACAATAGAAGTGAGAGCTAGTTCACTCTCTCCATCAAATGAATATACAATGAGAAGATGGAAGTCTGAAATCTGGAAGTGGGCTGGCACCCTCATCTCCAACTTCCAGCCTCCAGACCTCTGAGAATCCCTTTGTTTATCAGTCATCCAACCTATGGTGCTTTGTTATAGCAGCTTGAACAAACTAAGAAAATATTTCTTTGCATAACATATAAATTAATTCATAATTACTTAAGTATTTTTCATAACATTTATCAACAACACTTAAAAGGAGTTGTTAAGTTTCCTTTGATAGGCATCATTGAACATATTTTCTTCTTCACTTCTGTCCTAAAAAGGTGGTAAATGTACTATGGGTTTCAAATGTACTACACTGTATCTTTCTGCTTTATTCACTGGGGTGCACAATGATACTGAGAAGCAAAAATATGAAAGGAAAGAAACACTTTACTTAGAATGAATTTTAGAAATCTGTGGCTAACTTAAGAACATATTTTTAAATTATGCAATTCTCTAAAGTACTAATGGAAAAGATAGTCATTATAGTCTATCAATTTACATACCAAAAGCAAGTCAAAATGCAAAAAAACATTGTATTTAAAGTTATAAAAGTAGGAAAGGGCTTGACAGTGGAAAGAACGTTTTGATTTCATTCTGGATGTAACATACAGAACAAAAGTGCATGCATTTAGTTAATATATCCTATGTTAGACAAGAATAACCACATTTTAATTATAGCACTTAAAACAAAATTTCATTTTAGAGACTCAGGGTCCCCAAGTGAAGGTTTTAGCAAATATCTCAGTTTAGAAACAGGTAAGTGGAGAGTATTTCTAGGCAGAAGAAAGATCCCAGATGGCCAGCTTTGAAATTAATCAAAATAATATGAAAATAAAACTTTAAACATCTTTTGCTGATCAAAATTTTATAGTTATAATTTGAGGTCAATTCTTATAAACACATGAATTTATGCATGCCAGTCCAAAATATCTCCATGGTTACAGTTCAGCAATAGCCCTCAAAATGTCACTGTCTAATGGTAGTGATTAAGTTTATCTATTGGTGGGAAAGACCTTGGAAGTCCAGGTAATCAACCTCAGGAGCCTGAAGAGAATAAGAAAAACTGATTAAAAGTTCTTATGGAAAATAATCTCCATTAAGAAGAGAAATGGACTGACCCTGATAGCCTGAGGAAAAGCACATAAGTGTGATATGTTTGCTTGGGCAGGCGCCAGAAGGACACTGTGAGTGAAAAAGACTTTAAAGAACCCTCATGCATTGAGTTCAATCCTGCATACTCTACTTTAGAATAACAACACAACATAGCAGCAGTAACTTATATAGAGCTTTTAATGTGCTAGGAAGTAACTCTGAGTTTATCCTCAGCAGGAGTTGCTTTCCATGGGGTCACTGTGTGCTTGGAACTGTGAGATGCACCTAAGAAGTTAGTTTAGCATTCATCACCGCCTAACGCTGTAAGTCTGGATCAGTGCTCATGCTAATTTCTCAAGCTAGTGGCCCCTCACTACTTCTGTACAGTGAATTTAAACAGGAAGGTGCTAGCAGGAGGTTCCAATTTTTCAAAGATGACAGTTTTCACTTAAAGTCAAAACATGGCAAACATTCTTGCTGCTTTCCGAAGTGGTGGATTGAGGTTGGTTGTTTTTACTTTTTTCTTTCGTTCTTTTTAAAGTTGCCATTCTTCATCACTTTTGTTGTTATGCAGATAATTTAGCTCCAGCTCATGTAAGTGTTTATAATGTAAAGCAAGCTTATCCAACCCGTGGCCTGTGGGCCACATGAGGCTCAGGATGGCTTTGAATGTGGCTCAACACAAATTTGTAAACATTCTTAAAATATTACATAAATTATGGAGACCTTTTTTTTTTTAAGCTCATCAGCTATCTTTAGTGTTAGTGTATTTTATGTGTGACCCCAGGCAATTATTCTTCTTCCAATATGGCCCTGAGAAGCCAAAATGTTGGACACCCCTGATGTAAAGCCTTGACTTTTCTTTCTAGTGGGCTTTTGTAATACTGTAAGATGATTAAGTACTGGCTTATTAATCTTCTCTTTGTTTCTAGCACAAGGATATTTGCCCTCTTGGTATCAACCTCAGTTATGTATATAAGCTTTAACTTTTTTTTTTAAATTTTATTCAATATTTACATGTTTTTAAAGTATAGGGTGGGTTCTTCCACATCAGTTCACTCCACCATATTGACTGGAGTTCTAGAGCAAATTCTAAGAATGGTTATAGTAAGGCTAAATTTATTTGAGAGTTATGAAAATTGAATTTACAGTGGTAATTTAAGTACGCGTTTAATCTACCTGTTAAATCTTTAAGATTTTGTACCTGGTACTCAAGAAATGAAGCTGGTATTGATCGATGATCAGAATATCATCCTTGTAATAATTGCTAATTTAAGAAGTCAGTATAGTTCCTATGATTGTTACAACAGTCTTCTGTCTCTGTCTCCATCTCTCTCTCTCACTGTCTCTCTTTCTACATATATGCATGCATATATATTTATATAATACATAATTTTGTAATATACATAATAAATATAGGAGAATTATAAATTTTCAGTGCTTATAACTCATCTTTTTTGCTTATTTGTGAGTTAATTATTTTGTTCATGCACTTATTCATGTTCCATCATTTTTAAGAAAGTTTTTTAAGGAAATAGTATTGTGAAGCATATAAAAGTTTTTATGTGAATTCATTAATATCAAAGGCACGATTATTTACCTAAAACTAGGTGAAATTTCATGAGACTGAAGTCTCAATGAAACCTTAAGATTTAATTTTAAAAATCTACTAATTTATATTATTCAATTTCTATACCTATTAAGGTATTTTGAGTACTCACTGGTAGAAGCCTTGATTAAACCAGATTCCAATCACACCTGCTTGAATTGCTTAAATAATGCATTCTCAGAAGCCATTCAAGGTGCAATGTTCAGTGTTAGCATCAGGCCATCCTCCATGAAAGCTGAAATAGAATTACAGATTTAAATCCTTTTACAAACTTTTCATGCACACTATTATTCTTATATCACCTACTATGTCCCAAAATATTTCCCTGGAGATGAAATCCATCTTCTAAATCACATTATCTGGAGGAACTGTATGCCTCAAGTCTTATGACTTTTATATTTCCACATTGTGTTTTGAAAACTTTGTTTGTCAACAAAAGTTCAACAAATTTTGGATCTCTGAGTCCTATGTTCATTATAATTTTCTAAACCCTGAAAAATGACAAAAATGAGTTTAAACTCTAGCTCAGCATTGCTTTTGGTCTAGAGTTTATTTGATTATTATATATTACTTTAATTTTGGTGCAGTACACAATTTTTTAAAATTAGCACAAAAAACTGCCCTCTGTCCATTTTTCACTTTCTTATTTTATTTGCTGTACTACCAGAAGCTGATTTAATGGATAATTAAACAAATAGATCCATTTATTGCTGTAAGTAAATACTCCTAAAGATAAAACATTCCACATTGTGAATAGACTAACCAGTATCCTTGTCAACTGTAAAATTCTAGAAATCTAGATACTTTGACCACAAGTGTTACAGCACAGATGTTTGTAAACAAAAACACAGTGTGTACATTCATTCCACATTATTTCCTTTATAAATTCCCTTCTATTTCCTTAACATAGTAGACATAATATTATAGGAAAATAATGTAACATAGATTAATTACAATAAGGATGAGATGATAATGAAATTACATTTTATTGTTCTATATATCATACAGGAATATTTGTCAACTCATGCAAGTGATTAGTAATTGCTTGTTTCCTTTGCATAGTATCTGCTATTACATGGTACAAATCCTGAAAGCAGAAACTTTGTGTTATTTAGAGCTGTAATCTCATAGCCTGACTTAATGTCTGATAGACTTTCTATAATGAAGGAGTGATTAAGTATTAGAATGTTGATAAAATTGTCATCTGATATGATTCTAATTTTTAATAAGCATACCATAGTTTTTAGGAGAATCTGAGATTCCAGATTTAAATATAATCCTTAACTAATTTCTCCCATCAAAACCCTGTCCAAAAAATATTTAAGTATATGAATAAACTAACTAAATAACTAGGCTACTAATCAACTAACTTTTTGATCTTTCTAGTTAGGTAGCTACTAAGTTTTAATACAGAACCACCAGTTCAAGAGTTGTCATGTTGTAGGATTACCCAAAGAAAGTGTGTCTTTGATACCTATGAAACCTAAAGGTTAGTCTATTATCTATGAAAGAATTAAGTGATCTATAACTCTCAGACACACTTCAAGCCACCTCAAGTGACATCAGAGCAGAGCCAGAAGGCCATAGAGCATAGTTGTAAGTGAAATTCTAACCAAGATGGTATTTTCATTTATTGATGATGACAGAGTTTTCATCAAAGTGATAGATATATAGCAATGTGTCTCAAACCTTTCTCATTATTGCCTCCTGCCAAGGAGCTTTTTATTACACATTTATTTTTCTTAATCACCTTTTTCCATAAAATTTTAATACCATAGATATAGTATGTTTATACTGTAGGCATAAGTGTGCTCTATATAGGAAATGAGAGGAACTTTTATTCATATCACAAAAACCACTTCTTTTTTCCTCTTTGGAATGAAAGCATCCCAGTTGAAAATATCAGTGCCAAATGTTGCAAACAACATTCTAAGAATAATGAAAACTATGGGAGAAAACTAAGAGCTTCTCTGTAAATGTATACACATTTGAACATAAGGGTGTGTGGATGTGGGTATAGCAAAACTCTTTCTAGGTGTTGTGGACAGGATTCTGAAAGCTTGAAAGCAGATTATTGCTCAACACTTGGGGGATAGTTTAACTATGTTTGGATTAGCTAGATTTATGAGGTGTGATTAAAAAACATATGACGGTGAATGCTGCTGTCATGTGCCATCCAACAAAATCGTGGGGATCTTCTACACAGGAAGAGATGCATCAAACCTTAGTTAACAGTATGTGACAAGTTTCAATATTTTTGGTGATGTCAGTTGGTTGTGAGTTATGGTTAAGAGAATGTGTGTTTTAAAGTGTGCCATAAATCAAGGATCACGAACAATGCCTTAACATAAATTCATGTCAAATAAAAACATTACAGTGTGACTTCATCCACCATATTCACTGGATCTGGCACTGTGTGATGTCTGGTTCTTCTCCAAAGTCAAAATGACCATGAAAGGTAAACATTTTGAATCGATTCAAGACATTGAGGCAGCCATGACTGTGCAACTAAAAACACAAAAGAGGACTTCCAGAACTGCTTCAGAAAGTGGCAAGAATGATGGCATAAGTGTGCTCAAAGCAAGGAGGGGGTTTATTTTGAGGGGGATTAATAGCAATGTGTGTTTTATTGTAATAATTTTTTAATTTAAACATTCACCTTAGTCTTTATCACACCTTTTATGTAACCATATTCTCTCTTGAGTAAACTCACCATTAAAGTTGAAGAATGACAATCCCACTTTGTAAATTGATCCCTGATGCTCATCCCAAGAAAGATGGAAAAAGCAGATTAGCAATTAAATAAATAAGTCACACCTTGGAGAAGAGCAGCATAGAAGGGTGACCAGGAGTAGAACACTATGACATGTGTACTTGGTTCTCACTTGTATAGTGTGGAGAAAGATATCATTTTAATCAATATGGAATAATGATACCATACTGATTGTGAATGAAAGCACTGATCATATTCAAAAAGAGATAAAGAAATGGACCTCTTACAAGGTCAGCCAAGGTTTCCCAGGGTCTATATTTTATGGTTAGGTAAAGAAGAGTTTTAGGTTGAAAAGAATTACAGATTGTGTTTAAATTATTGTAATTTTAAAATTAATTTAAAGTGGGATAGATTTAATAAGAAAGACAAAATTATATTTTCAAAGGTCTTCTTTTCCTTTTTCTTTTCTTCCCCTTTTACTTTCTCCCATCCTTCTTCCTTCCCTCCTTTACTTTCTTCTATCTTAATAATTCAGTTAAATAATTTAAAAAAACATTAAGTGGGGGCTGAGACAGATACACATACACCTGGGGCATGGGGGTCAGGCGGGGTGGTCAAAGGGGAAAAGGTGGGCAAGGCTCAGCATTAGGTAATAATGTATCAGAGTTTAAATAGGGTATGGAGATGCTAATGGGGGAGGGTAAATGATGTCAATTAGAGAGTGGTTCCATACTCTAGACCAGTGGTACCTAACCTTTTTCAACCTGTGTACCACTTTTAAACCCATTTCTATAAATTTTACTCCTTGTTTTTAAAACAGCTGTTTTTAAATATTGACACTTTCGCTCAATGCCTATCTTAAAGTAAAATAGTGAAAGTGAGGTAATAAGTTAAGAAAATAATTACTACACTAAAAAAAGAAACCACAGGTTTAATTTTACAATATTTGTAACCCAGTTAAGTATTGATAATGATGATCAAGTATTTAAACATTAAATACAAAAACTACTTGAAAAGAATCACAATTAAAGACAATGCACTTACTTTTACTTAGTCAATAACTAAATTGATCAAACTGTCTGGTTATGGATGTATTTATATATTTGAAGAAGTTCTAGAAATATTACAAACAAATTGTTCTGAAACCGTGTGTAATGATTGGTAGAAGAGAGGCTTGGAGGAGGGATTCATAGTCATGCCCTCACCAATCATCATTTGCTAATATGACCTAATTTTGAAGTGTCTCCTTTAACGGTGATTGAAACTTAACATTTATTGTTTCATAGCTAACATTTTGTATTTTTTTAACTTTGCTTTTTTTTGCCATTACTAATTATTTTTCGTGTACCCCTAAATGGCCAATATGTACCCCTGAGGGTATGTGTACTGCCACTTGGGAACCCTTGCTCTAGACTCTAGAGACTAATTTAATAAGTAATTATATTGGGAATAATTAAAACTGGCTTAATCATTGTCAAAGAAAGGAGATACAAATATGAACAGGAAAACAACTAGGATTAACCCTGTGATACTGACTAAGGATCAGAACCATGGGTGAATATGTGAACATGCAGAGAGAAACAGTGAAAGTCAGTATGTAAGTATCTACTACATTCTCTCTACTGATCCAAAACTGATGAGAACCTAGCATCGTATTTGGTTTATAAAGATGGTTGCCCATAAAAACAGCTCTTTGAAGAAAAGGCATGTTAAAGAATGATAGAAAGCTGTTTGCAAAGCAGAAAGAAATACCCTTTTTCTCCTTATGGAGCTTACATCTCTTAGGGGAGGAGAAACCAGAAATAAAATAAATAAGCACACTATATATTGAATATAATGATGGTAAGAGCTATGAAGAAAAGAAAGATGAGAAAAGTGATACGGTATGCTGGTTACACTTTTAACAGGGTGAAAGGAAATATTTTTGTTATGTAACACTTAATAACTTATTAGACTATTATTATCATTAAATATAGAAGTCAAAATTCAGAGCAGGGTAAGTTAATTTGCCTAAGGTCACACAGGATGCAGAAGAGCCCAGATTTAACCTCAGACTGTTCGTTCTCATGTCTTCCTGATATTGTCAAGACAGCTCATCATTTCTCAAGTGCCCGTTCCTGCCACTACAACAATTTTATATAGATTTCCTTTTTAAAACATTATTTTCTTCTCTTCTCAAATATCTTGTCATCAACTAGACTGAAAAGGAGAATAACTTAGTGAAATGACTTTCCTATCAGCAATAAAAAAAACCTAGAGATCTTGAATAACACAGGAGCAAGAGCTTATATGTATACTTTTTCTGAAGTATGCCACTCAGGTAAGTGACTGAGGTCAGGGTGACTTTTAGAAGTCCAAGTGTAGCACTGTGCTTCTGACATTTCGTGACTGCCTGCCTTTTCTAAGTACAGCAGAGCACATTGTAAGGCATTTCAAGTTTTCCACATCCCTGTGAATCAAAACACATCTGGCAGCAAGACCAATGAATTTGGCAGTCAGCCAGCAAGTCAGACAGCAAATCCCTTTTGAGAGTTAGCCTGGTGGAGCATGAATAAAGGAAGTTCACCATTATGCCTATTTACCTGGCAAACTGCATCACCTTTATGTCTACTTCTTCAACCCTCTTTATTGTTTCTTTATAAATAGTACAATGACTTCAAGTGGCTCAGGATTTTTCTAGCAGTTCTTATTCAATGCTAGAGGATTAGCTTTTTATTATGCTCTGACCAAAGCTGGTTGCCAGGCCACCATTTAAACCCCTCAAAGATCACCCAGCTGATTATTACTAGTCATGTAATGGAAGGATTTGTACTTTCTTTTTGGCCATGAATCTATCCAAATTGAATAAGATCTATTGGCCTTGGATTACTCCTGTGATTTTTGAAGTACCATGCAGTGCCTCATTGTCTTGAGTTAGTTAATCCTATAAAACACTTTTAGAAATCATTTGAAAAAGAGTTCTGTGAAACACTATGTAGAAGCAAAGTGCACATTGACGTGTTTTCAGAGGCATTGCTTAAGATCACCTCTGGTATTTCAAATCAAGTTGGAAACATTCTAAATGGGGTTATAATAGAAGAGAAAACCCTACTATCCCATTCCATTTTATTTTTTTCTCTACGAGAGCTTATGCTTTTGGGAATTTACTAAAGAACTATCTGTTATCTGTCATAAGAAATATCTGTTTAACTTTCTGTAGAGAAGTTTGTTTTATCTATGTTTTATGTATTTTTTCCATCATTGTAATATTAACATGCTACTATTAATATATTTCAAGTCAAGTTTTATAAACCATTTTATTAGCTTGGAAATACAATTTTATAATATGACAGACTACGTAGCAATATAAACTTGTCATTTAGATGAGAGGCCATTAAAAATACCTCAACTTTTAGAGTTTCAGTCAGTTTTACTACCTGCTATGTCAAACCACTCAAATTTCTAAATTTCCATAATGATTATACTTTAATATCTCTGTTATACTTTGAATCTCATATCAGTTGAATGAGGAGGTGATAGGCAATAAATGATTGCCCTGAATTTATTTTAATACTTGCTTTTGATTTCTTTCTTTATTTGCTTACTGACAACTTCCTGAATACCAAGCAAGCTACTGAAACTGTTGCCAGACAAATAGAGGGTGTTATAAGCTGCCAGAAATCTGTGTGTGTCTATCCCTTATCACTATTAATCATTTTAGACTCTCTTCATAGAATTTTAGAATGTCAAAGCTAGAAGTTTCCTAGAGGGACTTTTTTTAGTACAATTACCCAATTTTACAGATGGGAAGATAGAGGCATGTGAATTAAATTGCTCAGGGTTAACTAGGTATAACATAATGGATATCGCATGATATGGTAAGCAGAATTTAAAGATGGTTTCCAAGTTTTCTACCCCACTGTGTACATGCCTTGAGTAATATGCATTTGAATGCTGGCAAGGGAAATAATAAATCATCAGTCCCACCATTAGGTTACAATATACAGCAAAGGTGATAAGGTTTTTGGAGATATGATTCAGATAACTAATAAAATGACTCTAAGTTAATCAAATGGAATATTAGCCTTGATGCACTTGACAAAATAAGATGAGCTTCATAAAACATAATCTAGAGGTCAGAGGTAAAATAAGCCAGAGTGATTAGAAGCAACAGCAATTTTTCTACTGGCACTGAAGAATAACAACTACATACCATGTTGTAAACTGTCTATGGAGGGATCTCCATGGCAAGAATAAGAAGTGGGGTGCCTCTGACAGCAGAGAATAGCCCCTCAGTCATTAGATAACACTTAAACGGTTAATTTGGTCCTGTAAGAAACTGAATTCTGCCAACAACCAGTGAATTAAGAAGGGAACTCTGAGTCAGAGATGAAATTGCAGCTCTGACTGATACTTACATTTCAGTCTGGTGAGACCCCCGAGTAGAAGACACAGCTAAGCTATCCCTACACTCCTATCTCATGAAAGCTGTGAGATAATACATTTTATTATTTTAAGCAACCAAATTTTTGTTCCTTATTATACAATTACTCAATAGAAAACTAATATAAACTGTAACTCAGATTTTTTATTTCAAAATTAATGACTTCTTCTATACATTATTTAATCTTTGCTAATATCACATGCATAATAAAATTTACATACCACATAAATCAAATCTATCAAATCTAAATATTATTACTCTTGGTATGACTAATCATTATCTTTATATTTTTAGACACTTAATTCACATGTCTAGATTATGACAGAACAGCCTGTCACAATCTGTGGATCTTTGTACCTTCTTGTTTATTAATTCATTATTTACAAGTAAGAATGATAATATCTATATATTTTTTACTTTTTTAGTACCAGATAATATAAGTACTAAATGCAATGAAGTCAAAAGAATATTTGGTTTCCATTCAAGAGAAAATTTTGATTTCCTAAGGGTAAATATAGAAAGAAAGGAAGATATGACAGAGCTAATAAATTGATAAATTGAACTCAGAAAAGGAAATCTTTCTTATTACTCTCAATTTGAAAACCTGATTCTTATTTTAAGGCACACAGAGCTCTATGTTTTTCCAATTTGCCAGATATACCTCCAGGAAAATCTGTAAAGTTCCTTTTGACTCTATTGTTTTCCCTCTACAAATTGGAAAATATCTTTCTTAATATTTTCCTTGTACCATACAGATGAGCTGCAACACAGATATAAAACTGAAGCAATTTTTATAGTCATTAACTATATCTCTGAAAACATAAATAGGTCTAAACACTATATTAATTTATTAATATGAGGAAAAAGCTATTTTACACATTGTTTATACTTATGCAAAATGTGGTTGAATTCATTGCTACTAGAATTAACGTTCATGTAGAAAGAAAAACTTAAAAGGAAAGTAAGACATTTGATTAGAAATAGTAGCCTCCATGAATGAAATCTTCATTCAGTTTAAAAATGGAAAATGTATGAAAATTGACTGACTTAAAAACAATTGTACATTCCTAACAATGACCATATAGTCTCTACCTATGTTCAGAAAACAGTGTTTTTCAAAAGTCAAGATCTTATATACTAGCCAGATCCAAATAAAAATGAAAAGAAGCAATTCAAAAGCTATTACATTCACAAATATTAATCTCATATTTTACTTTTAATATAAATATTATATAATTTATATATTTTATAACATAATTATAATATACATATTATTTTTCAAAACCTTTTTATGTTTCAAGTGCATGTCTTTTAGACAACATTCAAAGGGAAATGATGATATAAGTCTTGTACACCAGAAAGTAGTGTTCTTGAAGACTATCTGAGAATTCTGCTTACCGTAAAGTCTAATATGTATTATGTTTTATCTATGTAGTATCGGTCAATTTACTTTTCTTGTTCTCTGTCTTTCCATCTACAAAATTAGGTAACTTAATGACAATCTTAAAATTAAATTTAAATAATTAGAAATGGTGATAAATCTCTAAAAACTATAAATTTGTAAGTTCTTTCTCATAATTTAATATATACACCTGGACAGCAGTGTGCTGGATCCTGGCTTAACTGATGTACACAATCTGGTTGTGCACACCATTTTCTAACTCTGCATTTAATGATGTCATATCATAACCTTCTTACTGGCCACAGTGAGAGCATGTAGAACATGATAATTAATAATCATAATGGCTTTTCTTCTTCTTCTTTTTAAAATACCATATTAAAGAAAAGAGAGACCCAGAGAATAAATTAGTAGAAAAGCAAATGAAAACTAGGTCATAGTAATTAAAAATTTACAGAAGCAAGTCTGCTTAAAAGACGCTACAATATTTTTCAAGAAGTGTAAGAATTTATCTAAAAAATCTTGCAATGCTATTTTTAGTTACATTTTATTGTAGGAAGGAGTTCAACTTCTTTTTAAAATAGGGATAGATTTCTATTACTAAATAAATTCATGGCCTATTTAATACGTCTTGTTTTCATTTTTTCCAAGCACTGAAAAATATATGGTCTTTCTAAAATAAATAAATAAATAAATAAATAAATAAATAAATAAATAAAACAAGATGAAGGAATCTCTTGTCCTTTCATTAATATTGTTGCATTTT
>PVJL010007163.1:50598-81773 GCA_004026885.1 Lyroderma lyra
AGAAAGGGGAGGGGGTGGGAGAGGAGGGGGGGAAGCTAAATATAAGGTGATGGAAGGAGAAGTCACATTAGGTGGTGAACTTATTATACAACAAGTTGACAATGCACTGTAGAATTATATGCCTGAAACCTATGTAATCCTTGCTAACAGATGTCACCCCAATAAGTCTAACAATAAAAATGAATTAAAAAAAAATAAATATTGTTGCATTTTAATCTATTGTGATTATCAATTTCTTTCTTTCAAATGGAATATTTTTCTACTAATATTTAATTATTATTGTGGTTAGATTTAGATCTTCTGTTTTACTATTTATATCCTCTTTGTGCATTTTTTCTTTTTCCTTTTCTTAGTCCCTTTATTCATCCTTTTCTGTGTCCTTTTGAATTATTTGAATATATGAGGGATGTACAGAAATAAATCCAGCCATAAATGCCTGTATTTTTAATATTACATGACTGAATACTTTCCAGACAGCCCTCCAGTTTTAAAATTATCAAATAAAGAAAGGACCTAAGATAGCAGCAAGAGAGGAGATTCTTTAAACCTCTCTTGGAAAATACAATTAAACAACTGAAATTTAACAAAGGAAACCCTGAGTGGTACAGTCTCAGCTGAGAGATCCATGCATTGCAAAAAAAACCAACAACAACAAAAAACAAACAAACAAAAAAACCAATAAAACAATAAAAACCACTTGAAAGTCAGAGAAAGGGGGACAAATGGGAGAGGAGGGAGGAAGAGAGCAGAGTGGAGATGAGGCTGTGGAACATGACCTGATTGGGGCTGACAGAAGGAATGAGGAGGAAGCCACGGACACTGGCTAAAGAGCAACACAATTCTAGGCAGTTTGAAGGCTGAGTGGTGACAAGAGTGGAGGTAAAGGTGGCTGAAACCCTGTGAGACCACGAGGGAGTTGAAACTCTAACCAAGCAGCAGTGTGCTAGGGCCCCAACTGAAGTGCCACACTGGGGCAGGATAGAGGCTGAACAAAATATCTAATGCCCTGGGTGAGAATAGGGCCCCCAGATGCAGCATGGTGCCATGACCACCAATTGGCTCTGGGTGAGTTTGAAACTGAGAGCCAGCTGCTGTGGAAATGCTGACCAGAATACAGTACAGTCCTAGGTGAAACATGGGCTCAGGAGATAAAAAAAAAAAAAAAAAAAAAAAGAAAGAAAAGGCTGAGCCATCGGCATGCATTCAGGCCTGGAACTAACCTGAAGATAGCCTGCTCCCTGCCCAGCCTGTGCCCAGCCTGTGCCCAACCTGCCCGAATATCCCTAACAGACTAGTGTTGAGTGGAGTCAGCAACCAGGGGTAACTACTGCAGGAAACAAAGCAGCCACAGACCACAGCATCTTAAACTGAGGCAGAAACCAGAGACATTGAGCCTGGCTGCTTCCCCTAACTCTCTTCTAAAGCTTCCTCCACCACTACCACCCAACTCCACCTAGTGTCTGCTCTATAACCCGCTAGGGAAAAAAAGGCAAAAAAAACTGCATCCTTTCCAACAAATCCTGTACCTGCAGAAACTAGCAGTAGAGCTCATGAAAAGTCCAAAACACAGGCAGAGCAGCTTTTCCCTGCACTGGTCTTAGAAACAAAGCACACCATCACCCACCACATTTTCCAAAAGAAGAAGCACATCAAGACCAAGGTAACTGGATCATAAGAAAGGAAGCCTGCATTGCAGAAAAACTCTCAGAGATAGGAGTTTGAATAACCAAGAGAAAAATATTAGAAGATGCTACAGTGATACCAATGGGGAAGAGAAAGACCTCTGTATGTCTACCAGGGAAAAAGCTCAGAAAATGAAACACATCAAATACAATGAGTACCTTAGGATTCAAAGCTGCTTAGAAAGAAAATAAAAAATTTCCAGAAAAAGAACTTAAAGATCTGAAAATATGTCATTCTAAGTGACACAGAATTGAAGACTGGCGTTGTTAAGAGCTGAAAGAATGTTGGCAGAGTACCCAGGCACAGATAAATAATATCAGAAAAAAAATCTGTGAAAAGAAAGACTATTTTAGCAAAAAAAAAAAAAGAAAAGAAAAGAAAAGAAAATATAAAAAAGGATCCAATAGAAATTTGAGAGATAAACAAGGTAATGAAAGAACTGAGAAATGAACAAACTATCATAGGAAACTACCATAGGACCAACCAGATGGAAGAAAGAATTAGTAATATTCAAGATTGGAACATGGAAACAACACAGAAAGATGAAGATAGGGACTTCACAGTCAAAAGAACTGAAATAACTCTGTAAGAACTGAGTCCATTAAAAAGAACATTAGAATAACAGGAATAGTAGAAGATGCAGAACAGTATTCTACAGAGAGCTTACTCAAACAAATAGTAGACAAGAACTTTCCAAACCCAAGGAAAGATCTAGAACCCTAAATTCAAGAAGAAAATAGGTCCCCTAGCTACTTGGACCACAGTAGATCTCTCCAAAGCACATTATACTGAAGATGTGAAAAATCAAAGACAAAGAGACAACTCTCAAGGCAGCCAGAGGGGAAAAAACCTATAACCTTTAAAAGAAAGCCATCAGGCTATCATTAGACCTCTCAGCAGAACAGAAACTCTACAAGACAGCAGGTACTGGAATCAAATATTCAAAATATTAAAAGAGAGAAACTACCAGCCAAGAATAATTTATCCAGTAAAATTGTCCTTTAGATATGAAGGAGGAATAAAGACCTTCTCAGACATACAGAAACTGAGGGAATTCTCCAACACGAGGCCAGCATTCCATAAAATACTGAAGGAGGCTATTCAACCTGAAACAAAAAACTAAAAATAATTGGGGAAGAGTTGGGACAACAAAAAAGAAATACAAAAAGGGAAGTAGTGGTCATAGGAAATTCTTATGTATCAATCATCATCACCCTAAATGTAAATGAATTGAACTCATGAATAAAAAGGCACAGAGTAGCAGACTGGTTAAAAAACAAATCCCATCCATAGCTGTCTCCAGGAGATAGACTTCATCCATAAGAACAATACAGAGACTCAGAGTGGAAGCGTGGAAAACAATACCTCAAGTAAATGTCATCCAGACAAAAGCAGGAGTTGCTATACTGGTATCTGATGAAACAAACTTTAAAATAAAAAGGTAACAAGAGGGAAAGATGGACATTTCATAGTGACAAATGGGGCAATACAACAAGAAGACATGACATTCATTAATATATATGCTCTCAATCAGGAAGCACCAAAACTTACAAAACAACTACTAACGGATCTAAATGAAGAAACTGACAAATGCAATTAAAGTATGGGACCAAACACCCCATTAATAGCCATCAACAGATAATCCAAACAGAAAAAATAAGTTAAAAGGCATTGAAGATACACTGTTGATCTGGAATATTTTTGAGAAATGCCATTAATTTCCCAATGTTCACTTTTACTAGCTGTTATATCATTTAATATTAAGCATCATTTCCCAGCAGTGAGTCCTTTAGGAGAACATATCTACAAGATTAAATATAAATATTAAGTATGTAACATTGTTAAATGAGATGCAATACATGGTTCTGAATATATCTTGAACTTTAGCATAAGAAATATTCATTGCTTTATATTTATAAGAATTAATTATAATATTTCAGTATGTATTTAGAAGATATATACTATATATTAGACTGTATTATGCTATTAAAGCACAAAAATATAAATACTATAAACTCTATGCCCTTGAGGAGTTAACAATTTAATTGTTTTTCCAGATGAAATTGAACAACAGCTTTAGCTGTTTCATGAGGCCATTTCTAGAACATGATCACAAAGCTACACTATCAGAATATAAAAGTGTACTTATCTCTTGGTTTGCTAAGCTCTAAGGATGTGCATTTAAACTGTTCACATATGAGAGGAAAGAAATAGAATGAGTTAATCTATCATCTCCCCTGTTCTAAAAATTATCATTTTTTAATGTAGTGTAGGGCCACATTAGAAGATTTAAGAGGAATATATGACCATTTCTAATGATTAAGTTTACTGTTTCCTAAAATCCCAAAGGTGAATTTTTTAATGTTTACACATGCTGCTGCTAAGCAACTTTCCCCCATTTTCTTCTTGTGCAATTGGATTTCAGTACATTGAGCACCAGCACAGTTTCTTTCTTAGAGTGAAAACCAAATAGATAAAAAAAATATGATTTTGACATGTCTTTAGATGAGTCATACAAATGAGTTAAGAGTCACAGAAAATAAAGACAGGGTTATTGCTAACCAAAGGAAGGCAAGTTCTCCATATGTATATATCTCAGTGAAATACGGACATTTCATCTTGAAAAATAGTACATTCTATTATCTTTTTTCTCTGAAATTGTATAAATTGCTGTGCTTTTACTAATTAAACTAGCTTTAAACTAACTCATGTTATATTTTAGGTAAAAAAGCAGTCTTTTTGAGATATAGGGGTTATTCCTGGTTATTCTCATACATACATAAAGCAACCATAGAATTGCTGTTAGATAATTTAGAAAATGCTAATACATTTCTCCTGAGATGCCTTTGATTAATCCTCACACATTTAATTGTGCTCATTTCTCAGGCAAAACAATAGCAGTCATTGGGTATAGGTTTAAAAATAAGATTTTAAAAAGTTTTCTAGAATAAAAGCACTAATATTCCTTATTCATTTAAAAATAAGTTTCAGTCAGAATCTTTTTTGTTTGTTTGTTTGTTTGTTTTTGTTTTTAATTTGAGGGGGGTGGAGGGTATGTGTGTAGTTCCCTGGCTGGGAATCGAACCCAGGCCACAGCATTGACAGTGCCAGCGCCGAAGCCTTAAGCCACTACACCATCAGGGAACTCAAAAATTTTACAGTCAGAATCTTTTTTTGTTTGTTTGTTTGTTTTGTTTTGTTTTTAAAAAATGAGTTTCAAAATGGAAGTATTTCTAGAGAATATAACATGAAGAGTTTTAACTTGAAACAAAAACTAGAAAGTGACTTTATTTTAAATTTTAGTTTGGTATGATATGGAAATTGTCAACATTTAACATACTTGTTAAAATGAGCAAATGCCATAATCCAGACTGTTAATTCACTATACCCTTTCCTGTGTGTGTGTGTTTCAGTGCATTAATAAAATTTGAATTTATTGAATATATTTACTGCATGTTTTATTTGATGCTGCATATCTGTCTTTTAATATATCTAGAGAAAATGCATTGCATTTACACTCTCAGAGGCTGTGACTGTGTAATAAAAGTATCTTTGTAGATGACTTAAAATTTTCAGATATGTTAATCTGTAATCAGATTTTAATCCATTGATTAAATGTATTAAATTATAGGTAAACGACATATTAAATGCACAAACATTTCAGATTGACAAATAAACGTTCTATGTATCAAGTTCCTATTTCTCATTGACTGTCATTTTCCCTGAATCTGTATCACTAGTTCCTCCTATTTGGATCTACTGATTTTTCCCACCTTAAGGCTCCATCTTAGCCTATGTTTGATCTAATCCTGCTTGAGGCATAATATACTGTTTTTATTTAGTTTACTTTGGCCTACTTCACTACAAGTCTTTTTATTACGTAATTAGCCAATAAGTATAGTCACATGAAGTCATCACTTGTTTTAATACTCAAAATATTGCTACTCTGAATTCTTAGCTGCTTGATTTCAAAATCTGTCTGCCCAGTCACCCTTGCTGTCATTAAAGTCTTATCCACTTGTTTCTGTTGAAGGCTCTCTTTCACATTCACCTCCAATCCCTTACCAGCCTGTCTATACCCTGTTCTGCCTGGTTCTGATCTCTACTCCATCAACAAAAGTATGCAAAAGACATTTTGTCTAATTTCAGAAATCAGATTGGTTGCTACTCATCTGGTCTCAGTGTACTTCTGGGTCTTTAAGTAACCCAAACTGAAACAGAAATTTTTCTTCAATTCTCCACAGTATAGCTGAGGTCAGAGTATGTATTTCAAAATAATTTAAAAGTTTTTGCTTTTACTGTATTAATTTCATTTTAGTTCCTTTGGTTTTATTTTGTCCTTTTTGTTCATTTAGGATTTGAACATTTGAACACTTGATGTAATATAACTGTTATTATTCTTGTTTTTATATTTGCGTCATCAGGTCAATGGCATTGTGGGAGGGAGTCTGGATCATGTGTTTTAATTACTTTGAACCAGAAGCCTCTAGGTCCTCTTTAACAGATCTTTGATGCAGAGAAGTCCTTACATACTTCCATCTCTTTTTTGGGTTCTCATCTCCTCTGAGAATTGGCTCAAAGTAAAACACTTATATCCACAAGAGCAAATGACATTTTGCAAGTGAAGTCCACATCAGTTCTTATAAAACCAATAAACATGATATTCAAAGTTGCATTTCTGCTTTCTACATCATGGGAAAGATACAGAAATTCTTGATCTGGTTTTATAAGCCCCATTCACCCTGCGGGTTTAATAAATGTGAAGGTGCTTGTTTCACTTTGCTAAATGAAAGGGTGTCAATTATCTCAGGACATACTAGCATGACATGACAAGATGGGTACAGTAAGGAACTTATACTTCCTATAACATTTCAAATGGTCTCACACAATGAAGAAAGTGCCAGATGTGGTCCCATTGGAATATACTGTATGACAAACTCTTCACCATCTCACCATAACAACTTCACGGTTTCCTTGCTTGTTCATTTGCTTTTTTGTGTATTTTTTTGATGGGCTGTGTTTGTTTCACACTATTCCAGACACATGGAATTTCCAAACACCTCAGAATGAAGTTTCCATCAAGACATTTTTTTATACACTTAAATAAACTTTTCTGATTGACCTAATATGAAGTTCTGATGAGCAAATATTCAGTCCATAAATTTAAGGACACAAGGAATAGTCCATTAAAAAAATCTATTAAGTCAAATTAATTCTGACTCTCAACTCAAATCCTGGCAGCTAGCAGAAAATTTTAACCTCAGTCATTTTTGCACTTGTCTCCCCAGAGTAGTGCAAATCTCTCTAGATCTTAACATATTGCCTAAGGTTTGGCAGAACCATTCTAGTTAAAGACTTTGAGGCTAAACTTGTTATTTCAGGTCTATCCATGACTCCAGGAGGCATGGTTAGTTGATTAGAGTCCTGTGGCTCTGATTTGATGTGACATGGTTGAGGAAAGAGAATCTGTGAAACTGAGAATTACATAGATATTCCACTCACATACATTGCAATAGTGTTTTTTTCTGTTCGTGTGTGCGTTTGTGTGTGTGTGTGTGTGTGTGTGTGTCTATGTTCTCCACATCAGAGCCAAATACTGTATTTTCAAAGAAATCAAACAAATATTTTTTTATGGAACATGTTTACAATAATATACACCTCAAAATAACGAGGTTATACTCTTAGGTATAATGACTTAATAAATTTTAAATCTCTTGTTTTTTACTGATTTCATAATTCATTTCAGGATATATGTCTTATCTAAACAGTACTTTGTTGTTTAAAATGAAGTACTATAGCAGAGACAGTACCTTCGATATGGTAAATATTGACTATTTTTTCTAAAACTATTTTTTTTCTGAAATCTAATTTAGTGGGAAGACTAGGCTGGCATTTGGTTATTAAAGTACTGTGTCAGGTACATAGCTGAACAGTCTTCTGTTTTAACAATAGAGGATAAATTAGTGTTGTTGTATTTATTAAAAACTGCAACATTAGTTGCAATGCCTCTATAGAGATTTCCAAAAATAATTTAGATTTTTTGTGATTTTCAGCAATTTTTTTATTTGGGGTTTATATATTGATTTTCAATTTATATTGAAATGTGAACTTTACAAATGTGAACTGTAATACATTCTAAGTTTCATCCCTAAGTGAATGCTCTTTTAATAGTAAAATTATGAATAATTGTTAGCAACATTTATCAGGCACATAAATACTATGTTCCAGGTACTAATATAAATGTTTTTACATAATTCAATTCCCACAACTACCTGTGAAGTAGTTATAATATTATTTTCACCATTTTATAAATGAGAAAACTGAAGTACAGAAGAAACTAAGTCATATAATATTAAATATGAGTTATAGGTAGGCGAATCCACATCTAGACATTTGAAAAAGATATTTTATTTGGATGCTTACATTTTTTTCCCTAAACTTGTAACATCGGTTTTACTCACGCTACTTTTGTCATCTATTCCTACCACTGTGACTATTTCCTATTGTGAGAGAGTATCTATCACTGTGGCTTGTATATCTTCATTCTCAAAAGCATTGACAATCTTTCCAAACCTTCCTCCCGTCCTTACTCTGATTGTTGCCTTTCATTCTCAGTCTCTTGGGTTCCATGTTTCTGGCTTTTGTCCCCTGACTAGCTGAGGTACCTTGGGGATATCCATGAATTATAACTATATTGATTTCCTCCTAAGGCATCTTTAAAATACAATAAACATTTTGTGACTTCTCATTTTTTGAAATTCCTTAGTGGATCTTGTTGAATAGCCAGTAACCATGCTTATGTCTCCATTAAACTTGCCTATTGTACAATACATAAATGTCTGAATTAAAAGAAAGACTATTACGGCACATCATAATAGTCCTTACATTGTTAACCAATCAACTATATTAGAAATATTTTTCATATAACTATAATTTTTTCAGATGACAGCCACATTTTTCAGAAAGCTAACACTACGAAGAGAAAAATTCAATTTTTATTAAGGCCCTGTTTATCGGCCTGTCTCTTAATTCTATTCGTTTGTGTATCGACTTTTATTTTTTCATTATAATTATTAGTAGGTAGGAGCCAATGATAATTTAAATTTAAGCTGAATTTCTCATACTAAATATTTTATATTATTGTTCCCAGCAGAGACTAGAAACTGAATACTGTCACATAATAATGTTTTAACTAAGGCAAAGATTCTTAGGCTAACAAATGGTGTATAATCTTTACAAGGAAATCATAAACAGGAATTAAATAAAATTCAGGTTCATGAGTTTATAAATTGTTCAGACATTATTCTATTACTATAATATGGTCTTAATCTATTTTTGGTGAAAATAAGTAAGAAATAATTAGAGAATATAATAATAAATAAGGGGTTCATGGTAATGAATAATTAAAACAATCTAAAGGTTTTAAGTATAATAATGAATGGATAAAAAATGAATTTTCTTTCTAGGGTATCCTATTATCTATGGAATTTTGAATCTGAATACAGTATTGTTATATGTTTGAGTAACTTTATGGTATGGTGTCCTGTAAAAATAGAAGATTAAAGCATAAATAGGCAAATCCAGATAAAAAGAAATTAAGCAACAGTCCATTAAAAAGTAACTTTTTAAAAATTTCTCACATACCAAGTATACACATAGCATACTTTAGTATAAACATAATATAAGTCTCTATTTAAACAAGAGTATTTTCTATTTTCATAAAAACTAACAAGGTGTGTTACCAGATTAAATTTTACTTTTATGTAGAGTTGTTTTATGTAGAGTTGTTAAGAGTGAATGTTCAGATCAATAGACTATCACTAAGAGTAGCTGAACAACACTTTCAAGAAAATTTGCACACATATTCACATTTCTGAAAGTGAATTGTTTCAGAGGAGATTATTATTAAGATCTCTTATACTTCCTTGTTTACATTTTTAATTTCTCTGATGATTTTTCTTTAAATGGCTTAATTTTAATTTGGACCAACTTGTCACAGTCTTTCACGCCTGTAGGCACCTCACTTTCACCTTTTACATCTTTCCTTCCATGAAAAGTACACTTCAAAATACTGTTAAGACTTGGCAGGAAGTCCATTCCTTTGTTTTGATGTAGTTATCTGCTTTTGAAGCTGATTCACAGTTTTTTGTAAAATATTAAATTTACTTAAATGAAGAAACTATTGCATTTAATTTACATGCTAACTAAAGATGCATATATTTCCAAAGTGGAATATTGTTTTCTATAGGAAACATTACTTTACTTAAATTTAATTATAAAATATAAACAAAATTATACGCATAAGAGGGAGATTCCTGTATTACACCAGGACTGTCCAGAAAGTATCCAGCCATGTAATATGAAAAATAGAAGCATTTATGGCTGGATATTTTCTGGACAGCCCTTATATATAGCAGCTATATTTCAGAAACATTAGCATTTCTTCTATAAATTATGCTCAAAGTAAGTATTAGGGTATAAACTATTTTTGTTTATAAATTATTAAGCCCAGCTAATTTGCTCTCACTCTCTTATTTTAAACATAACCTGAGTATTTCTTTCTGGCTTTTCTTTTATGCTGTACAGAAATTATAATGCTTTACTAGTTAAATGTCTTAATCATTTTCTTTCAAGTGTCTCAGTTTAGAAAGGCTTTCTACATCTTAAGATTATACATAATTACTCATTTAATCTTATGTATTTACTCATAGTTTATTCTTATATTAGCTTTCATTATTCACACTTATTTATTCTAGTGTAGTCCTAGAGTTGTGCAACTATCACTACAATACAAATTTAGAACATTTTCATTACCCCAATAAGCAACGCTATACCCATTAGCAGTCTTTCTCCTTCCTTCCACTGTGAGTCCAATGAAACCACTAATCTACTTTCAGTCTCTATAAATGTACCTATTCTGGATATTTCATTTAAATGGAAAATACAAATGTGGTCTTTTGTGACTTTATCTTTCACTTGCTATAGTGTTCTCAAAGATCATCCATATTGTAACATGTATTAGTACATTGATCCTTTTTATTGTTGAATAATATTCAATTACATTAATAGACCATATTTGGATTATTCATTTATCAGTTGATAGACATTTTGGTTATTTTAACTTTTCAGCCATTATTATCACACTAGACCACGTATTACAGTTTTTGGCCATTATTCATCTGCAAATTTGCATGTGTGTGTGAGTATGTGTATGTATAGCTAAGCATAGAACTGCAGAGTCTTATGGAAAATCAACATTTCGCATTTGAAGAATTCCCAGGCTATTTTCTGAAGCAGTTTTATCATATTATATTATCAGCAGCAATGTGTGAGGATTCACATTTCCCCACATCCATACCAACACTTGCATTATCTGTATTTTTTATTATATCCAACCTAGTGATGTGTAATGATGTCTCATAGTGACTTGATTTACAGTTTTCTAATGGCTAACGATGTTCAGCCCTATATTATGTACTCATTGGTCATTTGTATATCTACTTTAGAGAAATTTCCATTCAAAATCTTTTGCCTGCTTTAAAATTGGGTCATTTGTCTTTTTTTAAATGAGTTATAAGTTGCAAATTGACAATGTTAAAAGAAGTGGTGACAGTTGGACATCCTTGTTTTGTTCCTAATCTTAGGTATAAATATTCTTTGTGTTTATCCTGTTTAGTTTGTTAAGCTACTTGGATGTATAGATTAATGCTTTTCAGCAAATGTGAGCTTTGGTTCTATAAATGTTGAGTCCCTTTCCTTTATTTCTGGTAGTCACAGTATATGTATGCTGATGTTGCTAATGCTATCTCACATTTCACTGAATCTTTTTTTCATTTGTCTTTATTTTTCTCTTTTTTGGGGGATTGCATAATCTTCATTGATCTTTCTGTAAATTCAGTGATTCTTTTTTCTACCATCTCAGATCTATTGTTTGAAGTAGATCCTCTAGTAAACTTTTTGTTATTGTATTTTAACTCTATATTTTTCTATTTTGCCCAAGTTATTTATACATTTTATTGATATTCTGTTTGATAGCATCAATCCTTCCTTAAACCCTTTTCCCATTTAGAAAAAAACAGAGTAACGTCTGCTTGCTTCATTCATTTAATTTTATGAATGAAAAAGGCTGAAGCAAATCTGACTGACTTTTAATGTGAAAATAAAAAATAAAACTGGTCTTGGAGTTATTTCTAAACAGAACTTGTTTCTAATCCTAATGGAACAGAAATGTATATTATCAGTATTTAATAATTTGGGAGTAAGGTTAGGACTGTAATCCGTGAGTTAACTCAGGGTAAACATTGAAGTCATAAGTGCTTTCAGCAAGTATTCTCAAGGCGCATGGGAAAAGATTAAACTTTTTAGACATGATCTTCTTTAGTTCTAACATATTTATAATGATTGCCTTGAAGTCTTCGTCTGCTAAATCTAATAGCTAGGCCTCTTCAAAAGCAGTTTCTATCGTCTGCTCTTTTTTCTGTGTATAGGTCACTTTTTGTTTATTTGTATGTTTTATATATTGTTTGGTGAAAATTGGATATTTTAGAAATTATTTTAAAGTTAACTGTAGATACTGAATTTTTTCTCCTCTTCCCAAAGGTATTATTAATGTTGTGATTGTTATTTGCTTGGTCATTTACTTGTTCAGTGATTTGGGTGAACTAATTTTATGAAATCAAGTTCCTAGCAGTGTGCAGCCTCCAATATCTAAGTTCACACTTTTTTCTTAATGTTATCTTTTAGCCTGACTATATAGGGGTCAGTCCTAAGTTAAAAACATAAAACAAACAAAAAACCCCCCACTAATTGGTGATCAAAGGTTATGCTTAAACATTCTTAGCCAGTTAGTTTCAAACTTTTTTTACCATTAGGTAGTGTGTGTGTGTGTGTGTGTGTGTGTGTGTGTGTGTGTGTCTTTCAGGCAGTTAATATAGTTCAATGAATATATTTTTGCCACTTGCCCCATTCAGCAAAGTCTTAGTAGTTTGGATTTTTTCTCTTTGATGACTATTGAGAGGAGTTCTTTTGGCATGCATTCAGTCTTCAAGATGTCCAGGGATCTATGTGATTTTATTTTTAAGTTGGTCCCTTTGAGTTTCTTCTGGGTCAGAGTGGATGATTGTTTACTCAGTGATTGGTAAAAGGTTGTGCTTAGGCCCCTTGACAAAAAAGGCTTCTACCATTTGTCAGTTGATCTATTTACATTTTCAGGGATGTTTTCAAGTCTGCCCCACAACCTTTAATTTTAATCACTCAATAATGAGAATAGAAAAATCATGAATTGTTCATTCACTACATATATATCGTGCACTGCAATGTTCTAGGAACTACTATAAATACAGAGAATACAGCAGTCAATAAAATAAAGTCAGCTATTTTACCTATATGAATCTTGCATTCTGGTGGAGGAGAAAGCCAATAATCAAAGAGTTGTTGTGAAGGATAGATTTTTAAAATTAAATTTTTGATGGGGGAAGGTCTGTTGCAAAATTCTTACCTTGAAACCAGACTTTATTGAGAAAGAAAATAATTTTCTTCATTTTTTCAGCTCCTATTAAAATAACAAAACACAGATATGTCTCGGTAAATTTTAAAAAACCATTACAGCTAGGGTTTCAGGTGATAAACATATTTTGATAATTATTTCATAGTGTATATAAATATTGAATCATTATGTTGTATATCTGCAACTAATACAATGCTATGTGTCAATTATATTTCAATAAAATCAATAAATAAAATATCACAGATAGGACAACAATCATTTTTTCCTTGTAATGAGGAATGTTTCTTAGCCCCTGTGTGCTGTTTCACACAACACTCAAGTAACTTTTTTATTGTTGTTCATTCAGATTTAACAAAGAGGTAGATTTGGTGTTATTGTATACATTGGGAATTATTATTGGTTTATTTACATATTAGTTTGGGGCTTTATTTTCATCTTTGCCAAGAGTAAACAAATAAGCAACAAGGATAAAAACACAGCAGGCTGACATTTCTAAGAACAAAAGGCAAGGAGAAGCACAGAAAAGGTAGCTGAGTAATTCCAGGTTCTTATTAAGAGATCTTTGAAGCCATTGAGAGAGCAGGCAAACAAACTCAATGCAAACACAGGAAGGGAGTAGGATTAGACACCCCCAAAACACTGTTGAATCTGGATTAACAATGGTCATTCAGGAAAACGCTTTCATCTGGGATGCTGATTTTGACTTTACTGCACCTATCTCCTAAATTTGCCCACCTATTACATATTAAAATATTAAAATATCTTCATGCCCTCAGTGTGCATGTCTCTGTATAGGAGAAAGAACATGAAATCCAGGGAAATACAAGGCAGTCTGTGATGTTCTTTGGTAACTAGATGTGGCATGGCAAAGCATTTTTCCATGTTTTTTCCCAGCTACAGTCTAGGAAGGCTGTTCACATCCCAGAGGAAATGGCTCCAGCATCCTTCCTTGCTCTCTAATTGTTTGCTCACAAGAATTTGTAGCCAGATGAATATGAAAGTGATCCCAATAGGCGGTCTCAGTGTACTCTAATTGTGTATTTGGAGTTGTATTTGTTTCTTAGGGCTGCTGTAACAAATTATCACACATTTGGCCATTTAAACCAATATACATCAATTCTTTAATAATTCTAGAGGCTAGAAATTCAAAATCAAGACGTCTAATAGAATTGGTTCCTTTTGGAGGTGCTGAGGGAGAGAATCAGCTCCACCCCTCTCTCCAAGCTTCTGATGGCCCACAATCCTTGGTACTCCTTGGCTTGTACCAACAACACAACTCCAATCTCTGCCTCTGTCTTCATATAACCTTCCTCTTTGTGTCTCTTTGTGCCAAGTATTTCTCATCTTTCTTTTATAAGGAAACTAGTCAATGGAATTAGGACTTCTCCTAAATCTAGCGTAATCTCATCTCAGGAACCTTAATTTAATTACATCTGCAAAGACCTTATTTCCAAATAAAGTGACATTCATAGATAACTGGGATCAATACTTCCATCATTATAGGAATATTCTAATTTCTTTTTGAATTATTAATGGGAAATCTGAAGTTGAAGATAGGATCAGTTCAAAACTTTTGGCTGTCATGTTCCAAATAATGTGAAAGAAAAATACTGATAATTTTTCTTGTTGGTACATGAAATACACACACACACACACACACACACACACACACACACACACAGGAAAAAAACATAAAAAAAAACTAGATTCCAACTATCCCAGAAGACACTTATAGTCAACAAAAAGCTGGCTATCTTTTAAACTGATTCTTTTGGATTTGCTAGTTAGTTCTTCCTCCCTCCCTCCAACCCTCTCAACCTCAATCTCTTTTTCCTCTCTGTTTTTTTTTCTTTCTGCTACCTTTCTCCTCTCATTTTTTAAGAAAACATTACACATAGCTTTACAGAAGTTGCATTTTGTCATGCATTCTGAGTGTCCTATTCACAAACCCTCCATATTGTACACATTTTCCATGTCTTCCACATTATATTTACTCCCATCAACTTTAAGTCTTAAAACAATACCTTTTTTCCTATTTTATCAACCTTGTCTTATCTTTCAGTATGCTGTAGTCTCTCACATCTTAAATATCAAATTAGTTAATCCATTTGAACTATGCAGTTTTTCTCCATCTTTCTCTTTTCCATCACAACTAACATTCTTGAAAAAGATAGCTTACACATCTTTTTTCTAGTTCTAGACCTCTCAATCACTCATCATTTCATTGAGGTCTGGATTGCCATTTCTACATTCAGCAAAACTACAACTATTAAATCACTACCAATATGTTGCTTAATGCAATGGCTATTTTTCCAGTTCTCATTTTACTTCATGACAACACTGAAAAAATTTCAGCCAATATTCTTTTTTAAACATTCTTTCTTCAGCATCCATAGCATTATAGTCATGATACTAACGTTATTTATTTCATTAAGGGTGTTAGGTGAAGTTCCTTAAATTCATCGTCACAGGCTGAATATCCAAAATGGATCACCTTCCTTAAGAACTCATGCCAGAGGTAGATACAGAGACTTGTGGCTTCAGCAATATCATTTGCTTTATGCAATGATTATACAACAGAGATGAGCATGTGGCTAGAAAAAAAATCAGTGTAAATCCACCATAAATGTAGGAGTAATATCTTGATAAAAATTATTTCAAGCAATGAGTTTGGAGTAGGAAATGATGCTGTAAAAATAGAACACTGCTCTGAATTGGTATATGTGATTTAAGGTATGTCAAATATACCAGAGACTAAAAGGATATTTCTATTACTAAATAGGTACCACATCATTTGCAACCCAAAATTTCAAGAAAAATCCACGAGTAACAGTAATTTTACCTTATAGTTGGAATTAAAGACTTTGCGAAGAAGCATAGCATATATAAAGTGTGTATGTGTGTGTTTGTGTGGGGGTAGGTAGTGGTATTTGACTAAAACACAACTTTCAAATACCATTTTTGGGTTAACATTTTATGTGGTACAAAGAATGGTAGGTAATTCTGAAATATTTCTGTATGTATAACTGCACATTTGTTTGTCTACACCCCTTACAGCCTGAGAGATACACTGTCTAATATGTGTCAACAACCATAGGCCACAAGTGGATATTTTAAATTATATTTGAATAAATTTTTTAAAAATTGTTAATTTAAAGTCAATTCCTCAGTTTCACAAGCCACATTCTAGGTACTCAATAACTACTTGTGGCTAGAAGATGTAGTATTAGACAGTACAGATATAAAACGTTTCCATCTTCCATTATCACTAAATTTCTATTGGATAGCACTGTCTTAGAGATTACCTATGCAGAATAATTACATAAATTACATCAAACCCCCAGTTTTATATCAATATTCTTGATTTATATAAATATCTTAGACTGTTAAAAGATTCCAGGAAGTATAAAACCATACATGTAATTCAAATATTTTTTCAAACACATTTAAGTGTAAATAATGCATATGATATACATAAGCTAAATATATGGTGGTGGAAAGGGAACTTATACTGGGTGGTGAACTTATTATACAACAAGTTGGCAATGCACTGTAGAATTGTACACCTGGAACCTATGTAATTTTTGTTAACAAATGTCACCCCAATCAGTCTAACAATAAAAAAAAAAAAGTGAAAAAAAAGCAAACAAAAATTTGCATTCTCAAAACCTCAAGTCATTTTCACCAAATAACAGATTTCAAACTATAAATGAAATTCAGTCTCTGGAGAAACAATAGCTGTGAATGACTGTAGATTTATCACCTTTCCAACTTTGACACTTTCTTTTAATCCTTGTAATAATTTAAAAAACAAACACTTTGTCCCACTTTCTATAGTAATTTTCAGTGAGGAAATGCTAAAGTTTGAATATTTAAGGCCTTACTCTTTGTTATCTTTTTCATCTGCTCAGTGCATACCAGGCTGGAAAAGCTTTGGGCTCACCATTCACCTAACATTAGGCTTCATGTATTTTATAATTTTTTTTGTTTGATTATCTTAGATACACACAGGGTTACTCTATGGCAGTAGTGTCCACCCTTGGGCTTCCCTGGACCACGTGGGAAGAATTGTCTTGAGCCACACATAAAAATATGCCAACACTAATGAAAGCTGTTGAGCTAAACAAAAAGGTTGGAAAAAATCTCATAGTGTTTTAAGAATTTGTGTTGAGTTACAATGAAAGCAATTCGGGTTTGACATGCCTGCTCTAAGAGAACTTAAAGTATCAGAAATAAAACATTCATACATATTGATTTACTGCATAAATATATTTGGGACCAATCCTGTCTAAAGTATAACAAACATGTACAAGGGAAACTGACCTTCCCCCTCATTCAAGGGGTTTTGGGTTTGTAATCTGGTTCAATTTATGATGATTAAGAAACAAAAATTCTGTGTTGGTAATTCAAGTTAGACTTTTATTCATACAGCCTAGAACTTTTCCACTTATATAGACCAAGTAAAAATTTAGTAGACTACTTTTCTTTCAGTAATATTATGATCATCTTTCAGCACCATAGATCTCTGCCCATAAGACTACTTTTTTTTTCAAAATACCATTTATTACATATATTCTTAAACAAAAATGCATCACATAACATTTTGCATAAATATCTTAAAATATAAATATCTTTAAATTCCAATTTAAAAAGGAATTATGAAGCCAATCAGTAATAAAACACATTTTTACTCATTAGTAATTTTATAACATTAACATACCACCATCATAGAACACAAATAATAATTTTTTTTTTTTTTTTTTTTTTTTGCTTTTTGGTATGTGGGTAGCTCCCTGACTGGGAATCGAACCCAGGCCGCAGCGCTGACAGTGCCAGCGCCGAAGCCTTAGCCACTACACCATCAGGGAACTCCCACACAAATAATAATTTTAAATCTTAAGACTTTCATGCAGTAAAAATGCTTGACAATGTTACATATGTATAAAGGGCTGTCCAGAAAGTATCCAGCCATGTAATATGAAAAGATAGAGGCATTTATGGCTAAATATTTTTTGGACATTCCTTGTATATCTGTATCTGTATCTATATCTATATCCTTAAAAAAATAAAATGTCAGAAAAGGCATAGTTTAGGGTTACAAAACTGGGAACTTTGTTAATATATTATAAATACTAGAGCACTCCTAAGAGAATGTGAGGGGGAGAAGGGGAGAAGGGTTAGGGGAGAAGTTTGGGAGTAGGTCTCTACAAGCACACTTGTTAGACACATCTGGCAAAAAGAAAATGTATAGCAGAAAAATGAATTTCTTCAAGCAACTGTCAAGAAAATAATAGAGATTTCAAAGAAAAGTTGTGGCTAGGAAGTTGTGTGGTGGGAGTAAGAGGAGATGACAAGAAAGAATAAATTCAGAGGAGGGTGTATGGAAAGAAAAGGAAGGCTTCAAAATATTGAACATTTATTTTTGCTTCCGTGTTATTTCAATCAAAATTGAGATAAACTTATTTTTATTTTCTCTCCCAATTCTTGATAGTTGGATTATATGGATACAGCCCAACATATAACATTTACATACTACTCTAGTACATTTACCTCCATTATTTAGTCTTAACGCCACCCTTTTCTGTACTCAACATTTACCATCCATCCTTATGCCACAGCTTCTCTTAACGCTTTTTGATTGTCTAAAGCTGATTTCTGTGGTAGCTTGTTTTGTAATATTAGGTTACTTTTTTTTCCTAATTGTAATCCTATTTTTCTGGTGTGCTTTTATCATTTAGGTAATTTTCTCCTTTTAAAAAATACCATTTTGAGGTTAGCAATTCTTTTCTGCTATTCCTGTTTGAGTGAGTTTAATAGGTGGGAGTTGAGGGGTATCTAGGTGACTCCCTTAACTACTTTAAACCTCACAGCACTTTAAAATCATGGCTGTTGGTGTATCCTTCTTCTCTGTTCTGAGAGTTGTGTCCTCTGAAACGATGTCTCCATCTTTTTTTAAACCACCAATGATTCTGCCTATTAAAGTTGGATTCTACTTCCAGCAGATTTTCTTCAGTGCCGTACTCCATCTGAAAATTTATTTTGGTGGGTTTTTCCGAAGCCACCAGGATATTTGTTGTGCCCCTGTGGTCTTTCTACATTCATCTCAAACTGCAGTAATCCCATTTCTCCCAGTTTCACCACTTGTTCTCAGATTCACTTGCTGAATTTGCATTGAGGAAAGGGGTCTGCTCCATTTGGCAATGAATTTTTTGGCAATTTCTGTGATCCAGTGCTAGATGTACCATCAAAATTCATTTCTCCTCTCTTTTCCAATTCCATTTGGCTGCAAAATAAACCAGATATTCTATTTTCAGAGAGGTTTCCATTTTATTTAATTTGATTTAATTAAATTACAGCACATTAACATCAAACATTTTTGTCTTCTTCATATCACTTTTATTTCATTTTTAAAACATTTATCTATTACATACATTTTTCCAAAGCCAAAACTGTGAAGCAAGATATATTCAAAAAAATTTAGTTTCCCCTTTTTCCTCTATTTCATTTCTTCCCTCTTAAAGTTAAATCCTTCACATATATTTTCCAATGCACTACTAATTTTAGTGTCAAGTATCTCTGATTATATCTAATCATACACACACACACACATATAAAATCATACACACCCACATCCCTTTTCTGGTTCTAAGACTTCTCTTCAGAGCTTTTTCAAATCTGGCTGTTTTTTATGATAGCTTGGTCTGCTCATATTTATGATTTTAATTTTTTATTGCAAAAAAATTCATACTCAGTTTTTGTGTTTTATGTGTTATTATTAAACTATCTTAAGTCTATGAGAGTCTACACCTGAATGTTTTTTTGTTATCTTTGTTTACAAACTTGTACATGGCTAATTTAGTGGATAGTTTGATGGCTCCTTCACCTAAGAGGATTTGCCTTCCTGTTTGTGCGGGGCCAGAATTATTCTGAGAACCGTTTAACCATCTTTCCAGATTTCAGCAAAGATTTTCCACAGGCATCGCCTCCCTTTGAAAATGCTTATAAATCATTGTTCTCTATTTTTAATTTCCAGATCATTTTAATTGGAGAATGATCTTGATGATTTTCCCTATGTCTTTAGAGTTCAACAATAAATGTATATTTGTTTTTTTAATTTGTCTCATTTCCCGTTAATAGAATGCTCTTGAAGCTATGTAGTGTGCTATACTACCTTATAATTGTTCTTTAACTTTTGTTTCTTTTACTGAATTATTTAACAGCACATGGTTTACTCATATTTGAGGGAATAAATGAAGGAATTCATTTAAGTTACATGGTTTATGTCCCCTATCTTGAACCTAACAGTAACTGAAATGCTATGTCTACTGGCTTTTTTACTCAAAGCATTAAATGAGACAAAATAGATTTTATTGAACTCGAATCTTTAATTTTTGTTTTTTATATTAACTGTGACAGAATCTCTGTGATTTATCATGACTTGAAAAAGGTTTTTAATATTAGTCATATATTGGTCTAGATTGAAAGCCATTCTATATAAATTCAATTTTGCTTATCCTTAATTGAGTTCATTTTTAAACTAATTGACTTTATTTTTAGAGCAGTCTTAGCTTTACAGAAAATTGAGCAGAAATATTGCAAGTTCTCATATACTTCCTTCCAGCCCACCCCGTCCTCAGTTACTACCATTATTAACTTGTTGCATTAGTGTGGTACATTCATTATATTGATCAATCAATATTGATACAATTATTAACTCATGGTCGTAGTTTTTGGATTCACTCTTTGTGTTGTACATTCTGTGGATTTTGGCAAATGTATATCACATATCTTTTATCAGGCAGAAGAGTTTTACTGCCCCCAAAACCCTCTGCACATCACCTGTTCATCTCTCCAAACTTCTGGTAACTACTGATTTTTTAAAACTCTATGATTTTGCTCTTTCCCAAATGGCATATACCTGGAATTATACAGTATGTAGTCTCTCAGCCTGGTTTCTTTCACTTAGTAATATGCATTTAGTGTTCTTCCCTGCCACTTTATGGCTTGATAGTTCTTTTATTTTTATCACTGGAAAGTGTGTCATCCATTATGTGGATTTACCACTGTTTGTTTATCCTTTCACCAATTGAAGGATATCTGGATTGTTTCCAAATTTGCAATTATGAATAAAGCTGTTATAAGCATTTGTATTCAGTTTTTATGAAGACATAAATTGATAGCTCATTTGGGTAAATATCATAGAGCATGATTTCTCTTTAGGAGAAACTGTCAAACTATCTGCCAAAGTGGCTGTACCATTTTGTATTCCCATCAGTGATGAAGGAGAGTTTCTGTAGCTCCATTTCCTCACCAGCCTTTGGAAGTGTCAATGTTTTTAATTTTATTCATTCTAATAGGTGTATAGTGGTACCTCATTGTTGCTTTACTTTGCGATTCCTAAGGACATATCATAGAGAGCATCGTGTCATATGCTTATATGTCACCTGTTATCTTCTTTGGTGAGGGGTCCATTCAGATATTTTGCTTATCTTTAATTGAGTTGTTTGTTTTCTAATTGTTGAATTTTAGGAATTCTTTGAACATTCTGAGTAGATGTACTTTATTGTTATGTTTCTTTTGTAAAATTTTCTTCCAGTTTCTGGCTTGTCTTCTCATTCTCTGACCAGTGTCTTCTCCAGAGCTGGAGTTCTTAAATTGAATGAAGTCTTGCCTATCAATTTTTTTCTTCATACATTGTGCTTTGAGTGTTATATTTAAAAATTTATTGTCAAACCCACATTCACTTAGATTTCTCTTCTATATTATCTTCTAAAAGTTTTATAGTTTTGTCATTTACACTTAGGACTGTTTTCCATTTTGAGATAAATTTTATGAAAGCTGAAAACCTTGTGTCTAGATACATTTTTTTTTCATGTTGATGTCCAATTATTCCAGCATCATTTGTGGGGTATATCTATAAATATACATCTTTTATAAATAGCTAATATGTTAATATTTCTAGTTTATTTATCCAAAGATATAAAATTGTTGCACCAAGTTTATTTCCCATATTACATTTTTTGACAACATTCAGATATTTCATCAAGAAAAGTCTTTATTAAAGTAACTAAAATTACAAAATAGTTTAATCTATGAATTTAAGTAAATTTTATTTTGTAAAAAATATCATGCATATCATATTTCAAGTTATGCTTCCTACCTAATAGTGTTTTTTGGGGAGTTTGCCTTCAGTTAAGGATTAAGTGACAGCTAACATATGGAGTTGAATTATATGCTTTACTGCACTGAATTATTTTCCCCTAAACCGTGTATATTGCAATGTATGTAAATACATAGAGTTATGTGAAAAATGTTAATTTAAATACCATCTTTTATTTGTTTATACCAGGAAATAAAATACTTTCATTTCTTTTTCCAAATTTCATTATTGTGACTGGCGGACTGAAATAATTGCTCTATCCTTTGGGTCCAATAAAACAATTCAGCTCTTTAATGGGTCTTGCTGGATTTGAAGACCAGTGCCTTTTTAGGATATGTGTGTGTGTGTGTGTGTGTGTGTGTGTGTGTGTGTGTGGTATACTACCTTCTGAGTCATCAGCACAGAAACCAGAGGTTAATTCCCTTTCTACTAAATAAAGCAGATAATAAGCCAAGAGAGGGTGGCTTCTATGCTGTAAATAAGTCTTGACAAGCTCAGGGATAGCCCAATGCATCAGTCAGTCTTATTCAAGTCATCTGCCCACAAATTAAGTCAAAGTAAGAGTATTTGTTACATTTCAAAAGTTATACTGACAAACACACATTCACATTTTAAATGGGAATGGATACCTGAAACACTTTACTAACACTTCATTGAGTCACAGGTTATGGTTTTTGTAAATTACTTTCCAGCAACCAATATGTAGAGAGTATTTTTGGTCAGATGTATAAATAATGACTATCAAAGCAGATGTTTCTTGAAGCATTACACAAGTAATTTTTAAAAAATATCTAACTTAGAAGTTATATCAACTCAATGACACATTTATATTATTTTACTGAACATAAATTATACAGCTAAGTTGGGATTGCTATGAACTTTTCAAGAAATTATATTTATGAAATACTCTTATCTTCTTCAAAGTAATATGTGTTACAAGCTAGAACTAGAAAACTCCAAGAGTTGTCTCTTAGTATATAGGGGAAAGGTCAAATAATTGAAAGACAAAGATCCAATTCATCTTCCCGGAAACAACAAATCAGTGGTGGGTTATAGGAAACAGTCATGGCCTTAGGAAGGTTTCCTTCTCTTTGTCTTGGGTTAATAACAAATGTATATCTGTGCACATGGATATATTTGAAACTAACTCTATAACACATTGGTGTAAGTTCTGTTTAACTCAAGTTCTTAGGAAAGGGTGACATTAATACAAAACACATCATTATATGAAAAGATTTTGATAACATATCTAATGAATGTAATAACTGACGACACATACTTTGATTCCTTACTTAGAATATCTTTTATTTCCCTACCTTTTTGTAACTTTATTGGAAATACGTGGTCAAGATACCTAATAGTTTATTCTTTTTGCTCTCATTCTAAACATAGAATGAGATGCATTTAAAAAGACTTCCATATAAAGGATCTCTTGCAAAATACATTTTATGTATAATAAAAGCAGGTGATAATTCACCTACAGACATCTTTGGAGAGTAGTTCTGATGACTAATCTGGTATGTCAAACAAGTCCACTTCAATATAGCATTTTGGATGGTTACAAGATGTAGCATAAACTATATTATTTTTATCTAATACCTTTAAAACCTATTTTCTTACTTTCTTTATAATAAGTTATTGATCTAGTGAGAACATACAATATTATCTCCATTTTATAGATGAGGCTCAGAAATTTTTCCTAATTTGGCCATGATAATACTTTTATAGCTTTCACTCTGATGCTTTTTTCTTTACTTACTCTTTCAAATCAAACAATGAACGTTCCAGCATATATGAACCTTAAAAAATCTTATAACATGGGTCAGTGTTTGTTTATGTCATGTTAAGACACAAGCACTCAAGACCTGTGATTCCAACCTAAGATCTGTCCCTATTTTAAAATCGTGCTTTGTAGTAAAGACAAATAGTACTCTCACGAGTTTTAAAATATTTCAGAATATATTTTAAGATATATTAAATATATATTACAGGATATATTTAAGATATATTAAAAGAGATATTTAATTTTTAATTATTCTAACAATCACCACTATCTGATATTGAATGAAAGGACTGTATCTACCTTGAGTCAGCATCAGCAACATGTGAGATATAATTAGAGTTGGAAGAAGATTTAGCCTTGCATCATTAATCTGAAAAATACCAGGAGAAATCCAGAAAAATGTACTCCTTTACTATCCTTATATTCTGATTTTCTATTGAAATTGTAAGAGAGTACAAAGCTTTAGAAGTTTTACAGTGCTAGTACCAGAATCATCTGACATTATGTCACAGTGTAACATGGAGGTTAAACCTCAATTAGCCAGACTCAACATGAGAAAATCAGTGAGCAAGCGTATGAGGAAATTAAGTGGATCTTTAGAACTCAATCAAATTCAAAGCTAGCAAGCTGAGTTCAGATTTGTGATAGAAATAAACTTAAACCCAAGAGGCAGATACTGGGTAAGTCAGGTATTTTAACTGTAGAGGATTGGAATAAACATTTTTCTGCTTGTTTAAACTAACACTGTGTAAGAAAATAGTATAAAATAAAATTTCAGTAATTTCATTTCCTAGAAGTTGAGAGGACAGACATCATGAGCATTTTAAGGAAACAATTTTCCAGAATCAACAATTCTATAACTGCTGGCACTACCTAAATAAATATTTCAGAAACACTGTTTGATTCAAATGCCTGTTTTTCAGACCTTCCATTTATTCACTCCAATATGAATCATTAAAAAAATTTCAATTCTGTGCTAGGTTTACCAACACTTTTTGAGCATTACCCTATGTTCTATAGAATGTCAATCATGATACAGTAGCCAGCTAATGAAGAAATATGTTAATGACAGTAATATGCTATCAGTGAAATTCATAGGACTTGTCACTTGAAGGGTTACGTAACCCAAAGCAATTCACACCTTTTCTTCTTCACGTGTCATTGTTTTTAACTATGTGCAGGGCTTTAGGGTCAGCCAAGAAAGATTTATTCTTGTAATTTATTTCAAACTCTTCATATATCTTTCTTTAGCCACAACAAGAGCCTTCACTGAAGTTGGTTTTATGAACAAAGCCATATTCTTGTCATGTAACATTTTCTTGTTATATATAACACTTTAATGAAGATACATGATAATTTTTTTGCAAGATTTCAAGATTTATTAGTTTGATATTGCATTTATGTAGGGCTGTGTTTTGTTTGATTGCTTTTTAATATCATGTCATCTTGACTATTCAGATGCAGAAGTTAGTCTCCAATCTGAAAGCAACAGGCAGGAGATGCTGACATCATATTTTAATCAGTCCCTCAGGTTTTATTAAATATTTACTATGAAGTTCACCTAAAATACAAATATTAAAATTATTTTCTTAATGAAAACAAAATATATTTTTGGAAATGTCATTATAAACATGATTACTAGAAAAACACATAGAATACTTTATTTTATAAGAACAGTACATATAGATTTTGATTATCATAAAAATACGTAGACATACTAGAAGCATATGATGCAATTATATACGGTTTTACTTTTTATTGTATATTTTTTATGTTTTAAATTTTCCTACACTGTATATATATATTTATAAACAGAAAAACTATTATGTAAATAACATTTTCACTTCTAAAATCAGAATTTTACTATAAAAATATTTTTAATTGTTCCATTTTTTAATAGGCTTTGCAAATCAACTGCCAAATATTCCATTATGTGTTTATAAGTGTAATGGGCCCTAAAGATAGAGAAAGTACCAACATGACTTTATTATATTATTTTTGACAGGTGCTGTTGTTCTAGTAAACATGAAATTATCATAATATAATTTTCACCTTAATATATTATACAATTCTTGAATCCAAGATATCTATAATATATGAGGTCTGACAATTAAGTTTGCGAACTTGCCACCATGTGCTTATGTTGGCAGAACTGTACAAACAACTCGGTGAGGTTTCATAGCCTTGGGATATCTGTGTCTCACAGCTGTGTTCATGTCAACGTCTGACAGTATCTTGCTGAGTTGTGTTGATTATTATTGTAGTGTGTTTTTGTGTGTTGTCATAAGAATGCCGGAGCTTGAGTTAGAGCAACAAACAAACATTAAATTTCTTGTTAAACTTGGCAAGAGTGGAAGTGAAGTCAAGGACATGTTAGTCCAAGTTTATGGGAATAATGCAATGAAGAAAACAGCAGTGTACAAATGGACTAAATATTTTTCTGAGGTCAGAGAAAGTGTCATTTACGAAGAGAGGTCAGGGCAGCTAGTAACAAGCAGAACTAATGAAAACATTGCGAAAATTTATTGAATTATGCATCAAAATCATTGGCCTACTGAGACAAGCTTAGCAGACTGAGTAAACATTGATAGAGAACACTTCGGAAAATCTTAACTGAAAATCTTAGCATATGAAAGGTGTATGCAAAAATGGTTCCAAAGAAGTTCACTGATGAACAAAGGCAAAGGAGAGTCAAAGTTTGCCAAGACCTTTTGGAAAGGCAAAACAATGTTTTGGGTTATGTTATCACTGGTGATGAAACATGAGTGTACCAATATGATCCTGAAACAAAGTGTGAAAGTGCACAATGGAAGTCAGCCAGTTCTCCACCACCAAAAACTTCCATCAGTCCAAATCAAGAGTCAAAATGATGTTGCTAACCTTTTTTGATATCAGAGGAATTGTTGATTTTGAATTTGTACTAACTGGACTAAGAGTCAACCAAGTTTAATATTTGGAAGTGCTGAAAAGGCTGCGTGAAACAATTAGATGAAAACGACCTATACTTTTTTTCTAGCAACTCATGGCTTTTGGATCATGACAATATACCAGCTCACATGGCACTGTCTGTGAGGGAGTTTTTAGATAGTAAACAAATAACTGTATTATAACACCCTCTTTCTTCACCTGATCTGGCACCCAATGAGTTTTTTCTTTACCCAAAGATAAAGGGAATATTGAAAGGAAGACATTTCAATGACATTCAGGTCCTCAAGGGTCATATGACGACAGCTCTGATGGCCATTCCAGAAAAAGAGTTTCAAAATTGCTTTGAATAGTAAACTAGGTGCTAACATTGGTGCATAGCTTCCCAAAGGGAGTACTTCTAAGGTAACATAGTGATATTCATAAATGAAGTATGTAACACTTTTAGTAGGATGAGTTAGTAAACATTTCAGACCTTGTAATAAGGTACTTCTAATTTATTTGTCAAAAGATCTTAACAGTCCTGATCTATCGTCTGAAGTAGTTACTCACTAGCTGGGTGACCTTGAATAAATTACTTAATCCCTCCTATCATGCTTGCTTTGTTCAATAGAAAAATTGGGATAATGAATAAGGAAAATCCACATACTGGCCTACATACTAATACAGGTTAGTGAGACAGTATGAATGACACATTATACATAAAGCACAGTGTCTGGCACATATTAAGAATTCAAATAATTATAACCATTAATATTACTTATTTATATATAATTTTATGGTTTCTATTCTTTTTAACTGACACATAACATTATGTAAGTTTAAGGTGTACAATGAGTTGATTTTATACACTTATGTATTGCAAAATAACTACTCTGTAGTGGTAACTAACACCTCTATCTTGTCACATAATTACTATTTCTTTTTTGTGGTGAGAATATTTACTACAAAGTCTCTTAGGAACTTTAAGGTATATAATTCAGTATTGTTGGTTATAATCACTATTCTGTGTATCTGATCTCCAGAACTTATTCATCCTCTAGCTGCAGGTTTGTGCCCTTTAACCAACATATTACCATTTCCTCCCACATCCCAGTTCCCAGTAACCACCATTTTATTCTGTTTCTACAAGTTGGGTTTTTAAATTTCACATATATGTAATTTTATGCAGTATTTATCTTTGACCTATCTCACTTAGCATAATACCCTGAAGATTCACCCATGTTATCACAAAGACAGATTTATCTCTTATGGTGAATAATATTCTCTTACACACACACACACACACACACACACACACACACACATTTATGTGGGCTGTCTGAAAAAAATCCAGCCATAAATGCCATTATTTTTCATATTACATGGCTGGATAATTTCTGGAAAGCCTAAATATATATAGGCTTATATAAGAAACATTCATATGTTTCTTACTTGTTAGTCCATTGATTGACACTTAAATTGTTTCCATATCATAGTCATTGTGAATAATACTGGAATAAACACCAGAGTGCAAATATCTTTTTGATACCCTGTTTCCATTTTCTTTGAATACAAACCCAGGAGTAAAATTGCTGAATCATATGGTAGTTCTAGTTTTAGTTTTTAAAGCTGGTCACACCAAACTACAAACATCAGTTCAAATTCAGTCTCCTATGTGTTTTAATAGAGCTTCATTCAAACTACGTCACACCTGCTCATTTAGTACACTCAGTGTCTACTTTCATGTTACAACAGGAGAATTCAGTAGTCATAAAAAGACATTGTCCATCAAAACCTAAAATATTTATTCTCTGTCCTTTTACAGAAAAAAGTTGCTGACTCCCAATCTTAGAATATAGAGCCAAACCCTTCAGCTTGGCTTATATGACTCATCATAATCTAGCTATAAATTTATGTTCTGTTCACCCCCATAGATACCATGTGCTAAAGATATTTCCCAATATCTTCATTCCTCTCAGGTCATAGATAATTTGCATGCTCCTATCTTCTTACCTTTCATGTGCTTAGAGCACAGTCTTATTTGTCCTTCAGATCTTTATTTATCACAACATAATTTTCAGTTTTCCCACACTCACATGAGCTTTGATCAATGCATACCTTCCATGCATCCTTGGCTGGCTGTGAGGTTATCATTCAACATGTCTCATGAGAGTCTACAGTGCCATGACTACTGTACCCAAGAGAGGAACTAGAAATATTAGTAACATGCATTCCATGTCCTCAAAAGATTACTTCAGCTAAAGTTAAGAATATTTCTCATTATTGATGATAGTTTTGTGTTATATATCTCAAACGGTTGTTTTGTTGTGAATACTAAGTAAATCAATGCATGAACAATGCTTAGAACAGCGTCTGATACAAGGCAAGCACTCAATAATATAACATCAAGCATTCAAATAAGCACTTCTTATGTTCCAGATACTATTCCAAACAGTAAATGCATAATAAATCACCTTATGAAAGATGCCACCATTGTGTCCATTTCACAGATAGGTAAATTAGGATACAAAAACATTAAGCAACTTTCTTTTTTTTTGGAGTGGGGGTTAGTTCCCTGGCTGGGAATTGAACCCAGGCTGCATCGTTGAGAATGCAGAAGCCTAGCCACTACAACACCAGGGAACCCCCTAACAATTTTCTTAACATTGCACCGCTAATGAATGACAGAGCTATGTTCTGAATTCAAGCAGTCTTCCAGACTCCACATGATGAATCATTACATGAGACTGCCTTTTCAAAATAGTCAGCTGATATATAGTGGTTCCTATCACATAGAAGGCATTAATATATGTTCAATACATGAGTTGTGAATGAGATAAATAAATACAGCTAAGGAAATACATGTTGTATACAATATAATATAACCTGTATTTGATCATTTTCCATGTGGATGGGATCTAGGATGAATTAAATAACTTGCAAACATGAAAACAAAAGAAATTAAAAATAAAAAAATAAATATTTAAATGTTGAGCCAGTGGTTCCTAAACTTGGATTATCACCAGAAACACTAGAAGTGACTTTTAGAAAAGCAGTGTCTTATATTCAAACACAGACTTACTGGTTCAGGTTATCTGAGAGTAAGACCCATTGATATAGTAATATATGAAAAATAAAGGCAAGCAAGAAAATAAAGTAACAACAAAAACATTTACAAATGTGAGTCAGAATAATTATGCAAATCTATGTATAACTTCTTCATGGCTGTCATGAGCAAACATTCAATAAATATCAATAATAGGAACAACAATTAATATATCTCCCTCTATAACCAAGATAGATATCCACACACACACACACAAATGTAGCTCAGTAGGAAAGAGATGGAAAAGATACCGACAGCACTAAATAAGAAACTTTAGTCTCAGATCATGGAAATCCTAGATGAAAAGCAGCCCAAGAATACAGTAATTCATATAGAGTAAAAGTAAAATAGAAAACCAGGGTTACAGCCAGACTATTTTGTGAAACTGCGAATGAAGCACCCCAAAATAAATACTGGGAAAAAGGCTTGATTGTATATATCAATAGATACACACACAAACACACACACATGTGTGCACACACATTTTTCACCTCCAAAAACCTATTGATATTTATTTAAATACATGTGGGATAGTTTTATTAAGTGGCCATATTGACTACTAAAGAAGTCTCAAGAAACTTCAAATCAATAACACACAGCCACCCTTTGGACCAAACAGCACAAGAAAAGAATAATAAAAATAGCCACATATACTCATATAGGTATTTAGAATCCTAAAAATTACAACTTAGAGAGTGATGTCATAAAATAATTTCCTATTGTCTTCTCCTTAAGAAACACTGATTTTTACAGTGACTCCCAGATAAGAGTGCCTCTGTGAATAAGGGAGTCCCACAGAGAAGTTATAGCACACCATTAGAATATTAAAAAAGAACATTTGACCCAGCAATCCCCCTTCTGGGGATCTACCCAAAGAACTTGAAAACCTTTGTCCGCAAAGACTTATGTACCCCAATGTTCATTGCAGCACTGTTCACAGTGGCCAAAACATGGAAACAACCAAAGTGCCCTGCGACAGATGACTGGATAAAGAAGCTGTGGTACATTTACACAATGGAATATTACTCAG